>JAOWCC010001589.1:133665196-133926494 GCA_030867875.1 Actinernus sp. WN-2022
AAAAGAAGTACATGAAACACAGATACTTCTATACCTGTACCTTAAGTTTGTTAGCGTTCTCAGCAGGTCTGAGACAGGTACAAGTTTGTATATGGTGCCAATAAACACAGTCATATCTATCTATCTACATGTATCTTACCCCACTTTGTCTATACAGCTATTTCAATTAATGTTGTCTGATTGATAGGGAATAGGACATTAGGGAATATAGCATTAAGGAATAAGGCATTTTAAAAATGTTGGACGGCTATACACAGGCTAAAAATGGATAAATAAACCGTAAGCTAAGTCAGTCGAGCCATATGCATAATTCATTTCGGTCTCATTAGGGAATAGGGCATTAGGGTATATTCTCACCCTATTCCCTATCTCCCAGACAACATTAATTGAAATAGCTGTATAAAATCAGTGTATATTTACCGATTTAATAACAAAAAAATAATAAAGGTGTGTGGTGAAAACAGTCTTTTTGTCAGGAGATTGTACCCTGAAAATTTATAAAAGAAAAGTCAAAATCACTTTTGTGTTAACTTTTATTTTTGTACGTTTGCGAAAACGAGTGTTTCGCTATACGCTCGGTAAGGACAGGATATCCCTATATACAAGTCGCTAAGGTGGCATTGGCTTGTGCTTCTTTAGCATCTCCTCACAAGCCCTAGAAAAGACTTTTAAAATTGTTATTTCTGCCTAAGATCTATCCTGGAACTGGAAAATATAAGATGTCGTGTATGGGGTCAATTGTTTGTCCTGGTCGATCTTGGTCTTCTTCAGACCTATTTGAGGACCTATTGTTATTATTGCGGCGACGGCTCAAGGTGAAGGTGAATTTTAAATGTATTCGTCCGCCTACAAGAATCCTGTGTTTTGACCATCTCTAACCATCAGGAGCTCCTGTAGCCATCAAATGCTGCACCTTAAATTATTCATGATTGGGCTACAGTCAACAAGCTCCTCCTCAACTGCTCTAAGACCAAAACGTTGCTAGTTACTGGCAAACGTCTTCAAGCGAAGCTCTCTCATGCGGATCAATCCCTTGTAGTTTACGTTAATGGCAGGTTAAACATGCAAAACTTCTTGGCTTAGACTTCTTGACTTAGACTAAATTGTAACCATTATACCGATAACCTTTGTAATAAGTTGTCCAAACGAATATTTTTTAAAACATTAAGTCATATCTTCCATTTAATGAACGAAAGCGTCTTATTTTATACTGCTATGATCAAGCCTTTATTAATGTACTGCAGTAGAGTTTGGTCTTGCTGCAACAAAGATAATCTGGACAGTTTTACTCTGTCCAAAAATGGGCTACCAGAGTTTTACTAGATGCGCAGCCGAGACATTCACCTGAGGATCTATTTAATTCTCTCGGTTGGCTCAGTGCCATTTTATACTGAAGCTGATATCAGAAAATGTGTTTTAGCTTTTAAGCGTTGTGTTGGTGAAACGCCAACCTACTTTAATGATATGTTAGTACTCAATAGTGATCGTCATTCCCGAGTTACTCGTAATGCGCGTTTAAGTTATGTTACCCCTAAGTACGCACGTAAAACAGAAGGTGGCAAATCATTTACAGTCTCAACTATTAAATGCTGGAACTCCCTCCCCTTCTATATTAGATTATCCTCTTCCGCAAAATCTCTTAAAACTTCTCTGTATAAGAGCTGCCTGGTCTACCAAAAGGAATGCAATACTTTTATACCATTTTTGGAAACCCAATTTCACGTATCTTAAAGTTTACTTTAAGTCTTTTCGTATTTTCATTAGTATTTATACTTAGTGGTATTTATAGCTTTTAATGTCTAGTCAATATTGTCAGTTCTATCATAATTTTATATTTATGCCCTTATAATTGTAATTCAAATTTTTGTAGTTGTTAGCTTCTATTATTGTATTTATTAGCTTAGGAGGGCCACAAGTTTGTTAGTGCTCCACTATTGAGTGCATGTTACCCTCTTTAAATAAAGTTTTCATTCATTCATTCATTCATTCATGTCCTTCTCCCAATTATATCGGGTGAACAGTGGCTGTACACAGGCTAGCATGCGTGTTCCACTTCGTCCACTTGTGTATATTTAGGCCAGTTTGACAGTATATGAAGCTGATGGCAGGAACGCGGCTCCGTCAGACACCCTGGGTTCTAGAGCCTATCCGCAGGCGTTTTCTTTTGTTCAGCCAGCGAAGGAGTGGACACTTAGCTGCCCCTTATCTTTCGGTAATTTCACGGAGAGAGGAAATAGAACCACTGGCTTTTACGGGTCGGGCCTGGCATGGAGCGTGATGCAGATTAGTGTAATTGGACTGCGCTGGCCGACTAGCCACTTTAGAAACGAGTAAGGGTTGGAGCGAGTTCTGTTTCGCAAAGGTGATTGGGATCGTGACTGGGGACAGTTAATTGCGATATTTGCCATGTTTCTTTGTATTCTGCAATTAGGGAACAGGTCAAAACACATGCCCTCTCGACGGACCAATTTTGGCTTAAGGGGTGGGGGCTGCTGCCAGCCATCTCCTCTGGAGAGAAAACTCAGTATTAAAATTATTTGTTCTTAAATATCTTCAAAACAAAAAGGCATAATCTAGAAACAAATGCACTGCATGTTTTGTCTTACGTTATCATTTCATTTTCTGTGTTAAAATTACCACTAGGCCCCCCAGAATGGAAAATAGATGGTCAAAAATGGGGGGTGGGGGTGGTACCCTGCGCTGACAGCTGTGTCTGTTGAAAAAAATGGGTCCCTACTGGGGCATCTGTTTTGACCTGCTCCCTTAGGGTGTCCCCAGTAACGATCCCAAGCGCCTTTGTGAATCCGAACTCGCCCCAGCCCCTACTCGTTTCTAAAGTGGGCAATTGTAATCTGTACGGTACAGCGGGTTTCCATTGAGGGTCGAAAGCCACACAGCGGTCAAACGTCTGCGCATGCGTCAAAAGTATTGCAGCAACAACATATTCCAAAACAAATTCAAAGCGAGCCGGCAGCCGTCACTGTTCACACACCCGTTTTCAAACCTTGAGAACTTCTTTGGTAAATTACGAAACAATTTGGTAAACTCACAGTTTGAAGTTTGTCCAATTTCCCGTCGACTGTGAAAATAAAAAGCTTAACTTTCACGTATTTTTCTTAACTTTTGGGGGTAGAAGTTCACAAGCCGAGTTTTTTTTTTTAATGCCGGGTTGCTGTAATGTTTCAAGGTAAATTTTGCGCGGGAAATTCGTGCGGCCGCCCACCAGACTGACCGTAATACGCACGCGCAGACGTTTGACCGCTGTGTGCACCGCGGCAAAACGGTATGCTTCGCTGGCCAAAAGAACGAAGGCTCTGTTATAAAATACATATTACCGAGGGCTTTAACTTTTTTAGTAAATAATTTTATAACTTAGTAAACTCACAGTGAATTACAAATTAAGAAAACTTCAACCTGTTACAGTTACTTATCTTTTAAGTAGTTGTCTTATTTTTTTTGACAAAACAGTTCACAAATGGATACTTTTAAGCAGAAATTTTAAAATCACGGTATGTGCCTGTTGTTTCATTTAAGTTTTCGCGGGAAACTGGGGGCGGCCGCGCGCCGACAAGAAATAGCAAATACGCATGCGCGTGACGCTTTGCCGCGGTGTGAACGAGCCCTAACAGCTGCCCATGCCTGTCATTCTAGTTCCAGTGCTTTCGTGTTAGGCATAGTGTTCGGTTTTGGAGGAGTTTGCTGACACTGTTTACAGCGTGGTTATAGTTCCAACAGGAACTATAACATAAAAAAAAGAAATTCCAGAAATATAAACTCAAGAAAATGTGAAGACCGGTTTCCGCATTCCAAGCAAGCTAGAAACGTCACTATATGCAATCCAGATAGATACGATTGGTAACTAGTTCCTGTAAAAACTAGTGTTTTTACACTGGTATAATCAACTAAAGTCGATCGAGGTATGCTAACCGCCGTGGGAAGCGAGTAGCAGCTGACGTTTCGAGCGCTAGCCCTTCGTCAGAGCAAAATAGGGAATTGTGGATGGGGAGACGATTTATAAAGTGATGAGTGCTTGATTACCGCTGAGGAAAAATGTACTCGGATAGATTGTTTTATTTACCCTCGGTATGGACTTCTGCTGAGGCTGATTAAGCCTCTAGCAAAATATATGCTAATGGCCGAGAACAAAATAATGAAATGAATATGTAAATACATAGATAATAACCATAACATTAAGTAACAATTTCATTTAATAATATCAGCCATATACCACCACACTGACGATACTGCATTTCCGTCTGCTCTCGCGACAAAGTACGTCTGCAACTCATTAATATAACGTCAGGTGACTACAACTACTCAATATAATTCTTTGCGCTGATTCTTTTGTTCTTCTAATAGACCTTTACACGTAGGCGGCCATTTTGGCTACAAACAATAGCTTGTGTACTTCCAGCCTCGTCTCTGTGTCGAGTTTGGAAGTGCAAGAAGTGAGACTGGAATGGTAAGTCCGTTCGTTAACAATCAATAAAAAGTCGGAACCAATCAGAGGTAACAAGATGATTTCGTTCGGAATACAGCATGAGATTCTCAAGCGCTATTTCCTATACGTTTGCTTATAATTTGATCGCGGCTTTTTTAACAACAACAAAATATGGGAGCCCATAGACAACGAGAACCAATCACATTGCAGAACGAAAACAAAACATTCCAACTTACGGTTCTTTGAGCCAATCAGCATCAAGTACAAGACAATAGCATTTCAACTTGCTCAAGCTTCGATCAGGTAAAAGGCAAATTTAGTGATCGAAAACCAGGCTGCAAGGTTTCATATTCTAAAATTAAAACTAACAAAATTCTGAAGGACACAATGCACCTCTGTAGTGTATGCTTAAAATACAATTAAAGCTTGATATATCACATCTGTTTACGAACTTCACTACACTATTAGTATGTTGAGAAATTTCCACTTTATATTTATAATATGAACTTGCAAAAGACTTGGCACAGCCTTCGTTGAGTAGCACAGCGGAACCTATCGAGACCTGTATTCTGATTGCACCCATAATACTATACTTCTATTGTTTTTGCACTACACGTTCTAAAGGTTAGGGTGTTTTCTATTGTTGGGTAGGCTAATACTGTCGCTCGTTCAAGAAGTTCCAGCCGACCCCCTTCGTTAGCATTCGGTCAAAGAAAGGTATGTCATCTGCGATAAGGGACTGAATATATAACAACCATGTCCAAAAGGAACTCATGCTACCCCAAAACGGTCTTTCTCATCCTCCCAAAAAGGTGATAACAAAAGAGAAAAGAACCTCTGATCACAGGAGAATTATTACATAACAACAAGTAGTCTATTTTTACTGATTCTCAATCAGTATATTAGTCAGCATTAAGATTTTTGAGCTTTAAAAACCAAAACAGATCAATTCAATAAATGAACCTATCTTATTCTATAATCTTATACTCACCCTTACATTTGCAGTTACAGGTACCCATTGGGTGCCTTTTGGGTATTGGTAACTGCATATTAATTTCATGATCAGTATCTTGCAGGTTATAGTCGTGAACCTCAGATAATTATGGCGATATTTCATAAAATATTTTGAGCATCATGATGTCCATTAGTCTCTTCCAGTTTAAATTCGGTCATTGTAGATGGTTTAATAAAGTATTTTATTGCTCTTATCGAATCAGGTCTTTTTTTTAGTTCTTGCATCCATAGTTAATAGAGTGGAATGGTTATGAAACCCGGCAAACGTCAAAGGGCTAACAAAGGCGCTCCGATTTATGTTGGAAGGGGGCAAGACAAAAGATTGTGCAGGGTCATAGTTCATTAGCGTCCCCTGAACGACTGAACTCACACGTTTCTATTGGCTGATTGATTAACACATTGGAATTTCTATTGTGTTTTGTGCAGGGTCACGGTTGAAAAAAGCTAACAAAGACATATAACAAAGAAGGTCGCTGGGTTTAATAACCATTCCACTCTATTAACTATGTTGCATCTGATGGACAAATATACGAGACCCCAGAACTGGATCCAGTTTTACGAGAAAAGTAGCTCCAGAGAGTCTAGGGCGGTTGCGAGAAAAATTAAGGTCAGCACCACAGGTAACCCAACTCCTAGTCTAGCCATAAACAGATGGTCCTTCATGTACCAACACATGAATTGCTATTAAAATACAATAGAATTAACACAATACAAAACAATAGGACGAAATACACAATACAATAGAACACAATACACAATAGAATTTGGTAGTAATTCATGTCTGCCTACATGAAGGGAGAACCATAAACATGTGTCAATGTATTTCTACCACCAATATCAATCAATCAATAAAATATCTTGCTTTGTACAGCCAGGCCGTTTGATACTTTTAAAATACCGGTGATATGCTTAATGTGGTCATTCCAGTTAGAATCGCATAGCCAAAGCTGAATCGCACGGTGCATTTGCGAAATCAGACGCTGATTGGCTGATACGGAGTGGTGATTCAGAGTGGAATCACCACTGTAGACTACGCGCGCTATTTATAACTTAGCAAAATATCAACAAAAGTACTAAATCTTCAAGTAATTCATCGGACTATGCGATTCAAGGAAAATCACATGCCTGACGAGGTAATTCCACGTTAAATTGCACTCGAAAAACCGATATCGCCCTCGTCGAAGCGACTCTGGCGATATCGGTTTTCTCGTGCAATTTAACGTGGAATTACCTCGTCAGGCATGTGATTTTCCTACAATAGGACATTTTCATTATGGCATCATTTTACAACAACTTCCAGAATCCTTTTCAAATTCTTTTTCTGATTCAAATTTATCATCTCCTTTGAGAATTCCAAGACAATGGTCCAAATTAAAGAAACAAAGGAATCCGCGCAAAGACTTCTGGTAGTTGTAGTATGCAAATGTCATTCCAAATTTAAATACTGATATCAAGACAAAATGAAGTAGGTTAGTGTTGGTATGCAATGTCATGCTTTTAGACTGTGCAAGGTTTTGTCTGAAACATATTGTTATGTAATTAGTGTTGTATTACAACTTCGGTTAATTCATTTTGTTTGTAGCCATTATTCAAAAACAGCTAAATCTTTGTTTTTTAGCACTGATCGTTTCTGAATCAGAGGTATGTTGGCTAGCCGATGTAATGTAAGTGTCATCGGCAAACATTAATATTCCTGTAGTCGAATAAGACAATTTAGGAAAATCATTCACGTACCTAATAAAATAGAGGACCTAAAATTGATCACTGGGAATACCACATTCATAGACTACAGCAGCGAGGCCCGCTATTCACAACTCTGTATATATATTTTTGTTATGCGGTCTCGATTTTCGAACGCTCAGTAAATACGGCTGCATTCGTTGCATTCAGCGGTAATTTCCAAATACGAAGCTGACGTATCAATCTCGTTCCCAGACTCTTACCGGGCTCTTGGAACAGCGGTTGTCGCCTGGTACAGACTCTGGAGAATTTTTTTTTTTTTGCCATTCTGATTGGCTGTCCCAAAATGGACCGAAACAATAAAACATAACCGGAAGTCAAGTTCCATCGATGTAAACATGGCCATGCGAACAAATTACCTAAGACGGATAGATGAATAAACATTTCGTTTCATTAACTGTATGTAGTTCTTCGAAATAAATGTTAAGTAAACCCATGCAGAAGCCCATTTCCAAGAGCGTCCATCTGTGACGGTACAAGCGTGTTCTCAGATTAGGCATTTTTTTTAGAATCAGGTTTGTGAACAGTAATGGCTACACTGTACTAGGCAATCAATGGTTCCAAATGATTTATGAAAATATATATTATTGTCATTGCGAATGACATTTATTCATCTTGTATCGGGTGTTCTAAAAATAACCTGATCTGGGAAATGTGCTGACTCAAAGACCAAGTATGGGAGATGGACGCTCCTGGTAATGGGCTCCTGATAAATCAGATTGGCTTGAAATACGATAAAGATAAATAGCTCACCAGATCTGATGTGGGTGTGAGCGGTCTCCCATGCTTGAGTAAGATAGAGTTACACCGTTGTATTCTCAGTTTACATGTGCTACAGCTCATCAGATAGTAGGACACAGCCTCTCTCGGCAGGAACGCGTACGTATTAGCCACCTGGAAAAAAAGAAGACTGCCGTTTTCAATGTCTGTACAAGTACTATTTCAAACACGAATTGTAGTGTTTTATCAGGGGATCCAAATATTGAGAAAACAAATGAAACCCGAGAGGCGTAGGCTCGAGGGTTTTATTGTTTTCGAAATATTTGGAATCCCTCGTGAAACAAGAACAATGAGTGTTTGAACTGACTTCTCATGCGAATGGCTAAACCGAACATAAATATTATTTGCTGGTAGTAATCTCAACTAGCGTACTCAGTAGTGTAGTGACTAAGAATTAGTACAAGCAGTCGGAAGCATCGGTTTCACTAACGAGCTAGTGCGTCAGTATTGAGGGTATTGGGCCAATGAGCAAAGTGTATGGTTACCGGCATTCAAAATGTGACATAACTTGTTTTTTCTACGAAATACCATTAGTGCAATGCTGGGCGATTGCATAAAGAAAATCTTGCATTGCAATTTTTTTTAGAAAATGTTCGCATTTTGAATGTTCTGCGGCAATTCAACATGGCTTCATACGAGAGCGATGAACAAGAAAGGGGAACGCTATCCAGCACGCACATTCTATCAGATTTTAGTATAAATCAACTGGTGGACTATTACAAATCCTGCATTCTGATTGGCTACCCTATTATATGTCTATTTCTGATAGCCCATGGTAGAGAAAAACCGCACGCATTTTCACGAAATAATAATTTTTTTTTCAAATTCAATTTGTTTCTTTCTATTATTTTCTACTGTCCGACTAGTTAGTTTATACTAAAACAATTAGACCTCTCGCCCTTATGGGCTACGAGTTAAATAGCCCATTTGGCTGCGCCTCATGGGCTATTGACTCGTAGCTAGGGCTGTCCACAAGTTGCTCGGCAACTTTTTGGCAACTTTTCACATTTCGAGCAACTTTTTTCACTTCGAGCAACTTTTTTCGCTTCGAACAACTTTTTGCATTCTGAGGAATTTCTACTCATACTGAGAAATTGGAGCAGCTTTTAGTGTTTAAATTGGTCTTATTGTCATGTTCCACAATGCTGATTTAGATACTTTGGAAATGTCCTGTATAAAAGGGTCATACAGGACTTAATGTTGGAGCAGTTTGGTCTTCCTGTGGTTAGTTGTCAATGCGATCTGGGCGGGTCAGCGGTTATTTTAAAGAATATTCAAAATGGCGGACGGTTTGTCATGCTCCACTGGCAATTAGTCAGAAGAAGAAGATGATTGAAGGTAGCAGCATGATGTTGATAAAGGAGAAACATTCATGAGAAATTATTATTTTACTAGTGACACTCAAATACATGTTATCTGTTTATAAGTTTGATAAAAATTCTTTATTACACATTTGGGGTTGATATCCGTGTGATAAAGCCGTGAATAAAAACCATATCAGTGAAGTGATACGATATCACTTCACTGTACTATTGCTTTTAGAAATAAATTTTGTTATGCTTAATTTTGTGTTATTGTATTCACTCGCTCGCGGACTCGCTCGTTCGAGATACGATACGAAAACCTCGTGAATAAAAACGATATCAAGCTCTTAACATGTAATAATCTCTATTTACACATTGATAAACTTTAGATTTTGCACTGCCTTGAAAATGTTTCAATCAAGGCTAGTAACTCCCGTTGCAGTAAAATTACATGAAAATGCTTAGAAATTTTACTCTTATAGGGCAATTTTAGCATATTTTCACTTAAGACCAAATGACGGAAAAAGCAACTTCCTTAATAAAAAGCAACTTTCTGGATTTTTTGAGCAACTTTTGAGCAACCTTTTGAGAAATCTCGAGCAACTTTTTAAGAAATTTCGAGCAACTTGTGGACAGCAACTTGTGGACAGTTGTGGAAAGAGGGCGCGTTAGGAGGGAAATCAGCTAAGACTTTAATGCAAACTGTATAGTTCTATAATGGGAAGTTATTCGGATTGAGAGCGAGTGAATACAGACAACTTAGAGGGCCCAATTTTATCTATTATCGTGAAAATTTAGTGATTACAGTGGAATTTCTGAAACTCGGTTGAAAGTACTGGGGAGAGTAACGGGAAATCTTTTTCCAGTAACTGGTTACTCTCGCCAATACCTTCCCTGGTTTCAAGGTTTATCACGTGGTCTGATTCTGCGCATCTGATTGGCTGATTACCTCGAGAATAATAAATGAGTATGAGAAAATCTGTTCCAAACACTAGTGGCGTTTAGAACTGGTATTTCATTTAATGCATCCACCTGACGAAGCTTCGAACAAGGGTTTGACCCGGTATCAAGACCCATGCATGTGACCAAATACACTGAGTCCCTCCATTGGATGAATATCTCATGAATTATTAATGAGTTTGAGAACACCGCCTGTTCAACATTTATTGAAGGATGTTGAAAGCATGCGTGTCAAACGGTTTCAACATCTCTTCATCATTCCGACCCGGGGCATTCCGAGAACAAAAGGTTTCAACATCTGTTCAACATTCTAATCAGTTAACTTCTATTGTTCCCGGAAATGTTTTCTGGCTATGACAAACGGTTTCAACAGCGGTTTCAACAAATGGTGGAGAGATGTTAAAACCGCTTGACCGAGGCGTTATATCACTGATTGTGACGTCCCATTTCCAACCACCAAAATTTACATAAGACGACCTAGTTCAGTATAAGGATCTTCTTGGCGCAGTGTGAAACCAAATGAGAGTGAATTAACCAGCATTTATGATACGGATGTGAGCGTATTGCATAGACCATATCGCAAGTTCGCCATGTTGGATCGTGTGCAATGCACTCTGGGACGGATATCTCAGTAATACAATGGGAAGTAATTGAACCGTGGACTAAATTAAGTTTACGGTTCGATTACTTCCCATTGTATTACTGAGATATCCATACCAGAGCGCATCGCACACGATCCAAAATGGCGGACTTGCGATATGGTCTAAAGGGTAGTTACAACAAAATGGCTTCCCAGTTGTCTGTATATAGTGCAGTTTATTCGGCTAACCAGCTAACACGGCTTTGTATTTTTAATTGTCAATCGCATTTTGACTCGCCTACAGGCTCGCAAAACGTTGTTTCAGCCGTATTAGCTGAGTAATAACCTCTGTGTAATACTCACTACACTTTTCCTAATGCCCTCTAGAATACCGGTTTGACGGTAAAAAGAAAACAATGGACCGAAAGAGCAGTCTTATCATAAATCCCTTATTCAATGTTTTTACAGGTATTCGCACTCAGGAGCCTTACTCATTGTTCGCATTTATCATCACCCCGCAAACCATTTGAAACTCGGAAAGTGGCTGCTCATTATTTATTGTTCATATGTTTATAAAAGCAATAAAGCAGAATTTTCTGGTTATTCAGTTGAGTTTGAAAGACACTCGACATATTGAAAAAGTTGAAAATTGCGCGTCTTCGGAAAAACAATGAAAACAAAAATATGAAAAACCATGGAAACAAAAACACGAAAAACCATGGAAACAAAAACATGAAAAACCATGGAAACAAAACCATGAAAAACCATGGAAACAAAAACACGAAAAACCATGGAAACAAAAACACGAAAAACCATGGAAACAAAAACATGAAAAACCATGGAAACAAAAACACGAAAAACCATGGAAACAAATCTATGAAAAACCATGGAAACAAAAACACGAAAAACCATGGAAACAAAACATGAAAAACCATGGAAACAAAAACACGAAAAACCATGGAAACAAAAACACGAGAAACCATGGAAACAAAAACACGAAAAACCATGGAAACAAAACATGAAAAACCATGGAAACAAAAACACGAAAAACCATTAAAACAAAAACATGAAAAACCATGGAAACAAAAACACGAAAAACCATGGAAACAAAAACACGAAAAACCATTAAAACAAAAACATGAAAAACCATGGAAACAAAAACATGAAAAACCATGAAAACAAAAACATGAAAAACCATGGAAACAAAAACATGAAAAACCATGGAAACAAAAACATGAAAAACCATGGAAACAAAAACATGAAAAACCATGGAAACAAAAACATGAAAAACCATGGAAACAAAAACATAAAAAACAATGGAAACAAAAACATGAAAAACCATGGAAACAAAAACACGAAAAACCATGGAAACAAAAACATGAAAAACCATGGAAACAAAAACACGAAAAACCATGGGGAAAAAAACATTAAACATAGGCACCAATGGTGAACTCGTGGACAGATTACTGTAGAATCCCATATATAGGCCCTGTGCACTACACATCAACATTTTTGCTATTGCTTAAGCCTGGTTTCCATATAATAGTCCCGATCGTCCAAAAATGTATTGAAGCGATCGAGGCGATTATATGGAAACACTGCCGGGACGATCACGGACGATTGAAAACGATCCGAACGATCGGGACGATCGCGATCGCTTGGATAGAAACAAATTGATCCGGACGATCGCGATGATCGGAAAACCATTCTCGGGCGATCAGGACGATTCGGAAGATTGGGACGATCCAAAGCTAGCCCATAATGCACCGTACTTTCCCCACTGTGTTGCAAAATGGCGGCGTCAAAGACAGAGTTGTTTAACACAGTACTTTTTGTGGAGGAAGTACAAAAGTACGGCTGCCTCTACAATAAATTGTGATAAGTTCCTACAGGAGCCCATTACCAGGAGCGTGCATCTCCCAGATTAGTTCTGTCCAACAGCAGAACAGATGATGTAGCTATTTTTAGCTTTGTGTTTCCCGCGAGAAGAAACAAAGGCCGTCACTTTTAACCAATCAGGATGCACTGAAAAATTGTAATTAACACGGTTCAACCTGCTAAAAATACTAAAGCGCAAGAGAACAAAAGACAACGTAATCGCATACCAGAACTTCGCGACTATAAATAGCCACATCGTCTACTGTGCTGTGGGCGCTGCCCATGACATAGGTACGCTCCTGGTAATGGGCTCCTGGTTCCTAGGTCTTCTCTCTTCTGGGATATGTTTCGAACCCAAAATCTTTTCGCCGTTCTCTTCTCTCTCTTCTCCTCCGTAAAATAGCAACAACAAGCAAGTAACACGCAGCGAGGTTCGCTCTTCGATTTACCGCCGCCATTTTGAACACGGTTTTCGCGCCAAACGAACGTTGTCGGATCCAGGACTTCCACCATACGACCGCGCGGTGAGTGATCCGAGCGATTATGTGGAAACCACTTTGCGCCCGGATCGTCTTAATCATTTCAGAAATATACAGAGACGATGGGGGCGATTATATGGAACCAGGCTTAAAGGCTGGTTCTCATATAATCGGACCGATCGTCCCGATCGCTTGATTATTTTGTTCTGCATATTAATTTACGCTTCGATTCACACCGAACAAAAGGTTCAAGCGATCGAAACGATCGGGACGACCAGCATATTTTTTTTATTATTAACGTTCCTTTAACACCTGCCTTAATACAAACAGTTACACATTTACGCCTCAAACTTAATAATAATAATAATGCAATACAGTACAAGAAATGAAAAAAAAAAAAAAAAAAAGGACGTAAAATTAGATAATAAATAATAAAACTGCAACTATCTTCTTCAAAAAAAACCCTCATTAACATTCTTTTTAATCTCTTTGGGACAATGCATTCAATATATTTTTTCATTTATCAAAAGTGGAAGGTAAGCTTTTGCTTTTGTTTTGCTAATTTAAATGCGGCAATTAAAAGTATTTTTCACATGGTTAGGTTTTCTTTGTTCATTCTGGGGAAGATATATCATCTTTTCACATCAATAAACCAGGGAAACAATGCTTCCTAATGATTTATAAAAAAGAGATAATGTTATTATGTGCAATGAAAAAACCTTGCCGCTATGAAAAATATGCCATAATGATATAAAGTAATGGAATAAAATGTGGAATCACTTGAAATTAATCTTGCATAAAACATGCACTTTGATATCACATACTCTAACATTACATTACATATTTTTTACGTAACTGTTCATTGTTAAAGGGTAACTTCTAATTGATCCTGGTTTTTCTTCTGGCTTGCAAAATAATGGTCACATAGTTCCATCGGAGTGGAATGACCTTGAGCAGAAATTAAGAGGAATCATGCGGATCAGTCAGATGTTAAAGTGCCTATGAAGCTTATTTTTTTATTTTAGATATCAATTCTACATCAAGTGAATAGTAGAATGGTACAATATATCTTGCTTTGAATGCTGTGCCGCTGAGTTAAGGTGGTTTTAATATCCAAAATGCTAATTACATGACGTCAGGAGAGGCATCTGCAATCACTTCTTAGTGGTTGTGAATGGGCGTTTCTACTGATATAAAAAAACAAATTTCTAATATTACTTTATTTCAACCATGAGTATAACACTGACAATTTTTAAAATTTGTTTAATTGTAACAAAAAAAATGTATAATAATTGATGCCTCCCCTGACGTCACGTAATTAGCGGTAGATTTAAGGAAAATTAGTGTGAAAGGCGGCCAACAATCTTTAGAATATGCAAAAAAAGATTGACAAGAAGAAGAAGAAAACATGCCATTGCTTGTAGCGAGAGTCGTGAACAAAGGCGCGCACTCAATAAACCACTCGGCCACAGCGCAATCACCAGGAAATGAAATGTTTGCAAAAATGACTACATTGAGAAAGAATGATGCCATAGCTGCACGCGCGTCCGTCCGACACGTCTAATATTTGTATCATTTTTTTCTTCCTTCGTAGTTAATTATAAATACAATAACCTATGTGTGGCATCGAAATATGCCCTGATATTTCGTCCGCGGACATTATCTGTTCCGAGAAGAGAACAGTTCCCGAGAGCGAAGCTCGAAGGAAACTGTGAGCTTCGAGGATCAGAAGGGCATATTACGACGCCACAATGTAGGTTATTTTTGTTATCATCCTTCAAATATTTTCTTTGACGCGCGCTTTTACGCTCACAGGGGGTTGATTAAATAGACCAGTATTTGGTCTATTTACACGCGCTTCGGCGAGTATTTGTATCAGGCCCTCCTTTCCCTTCTCTTTCTTCTCCGCGCGCGCTGTGAAGGGCATGATTGCAGGCACACCGCGGCAAAACGTCACGCGCATGCGTATTTGCTATTTCTTATCGGCGCGCGGCCGCTCCCAGTTTCCCACGAAAACTGAAATGAAACAACAGGTACATACTCGTGATTTTAAATTTCTGCTTAAAAGTATCCATTTGTGAACTGTTTTGTCAAAAAATAAGAAAACTACTTAAAAGATAAGCTTAAGACTTTAACAGGTTGAAGATTTCTCAATTTGAAATTCACTGTGAGTTTACTATAGCTAAGTTATAATATTATTTACTAAAAAGGTTAAAGGCCTCGGTAATTTGTATTTGATAGCAGAGCCTTCGTTCTTTTGGCCAGCGGAGCATACCGTTTTGCCGCGGTGTGGATGGCAGGCTACATGCGTTGCGGCTCTGTATGGGAGTGAGCTTAGAGTGATTGGGGCGAGAAAAAAGGAGAGGGGAGGGGTGGTGCGTTGTGGCTCTCTCCATGAGGACATCTTTTGATTTCTCTTTTTTTACTGGACAACATTGTTTTAGCTCTCCTTTCCACGTTCTCGTTTTTTTCTTTCTTACGAAATTATCATTTCAATTCACCTGATTTTCAGACGGTACAAGATCGTCCGCGAAGTGAGCGGACGACCTCGTACCGTCTGAAATTCAGGCTACATTTCAATAAGAATAACTAAAAAAACAATAGCCTTTCTAAGCGATCGATCTTGCTTCAACTAGTCTGTTCAAAATAATCGCTAGTCAATAAACCACAATTCCTAGAAATCAGCCACTCTACTGTGATCAGAAATAGTTGGAGCTCCGCGCCTCCGTCTATAAGCTTGCCAATATTATTAATACCGGTAAACCAAAGGAAGAAACAAAATGAGAAGGGGAACTGGGGCTCCTTGCTGAGGAATTTAACGTAGCGGTCAAATGACATGACTAAATAATGAAGTTAAGCCCGATCGGGCGAGGTTAGTTTTTGGAAGGGTGACCTTATATGGGATTTTTCTGCGAGTCACGAATAATTTCTGCTCTTTCCTGTCCTTAGTGTTTTTCTTTGTGGTCAGCGACCTGCTGGGTATTCTTTCCCTGCACAAAATCACAGAGAAAAAGTATTAGAAAACCTCTGTGAGGAAAAAAGCCGATTCCGCGAAACCCTCGAGCGCTGGGGAGCAAAGTCTGTAAAAGATGACTATCATGAAAAAGAATGATACCAAATAGGAATACCTGTAAACCAAAGGAAGTGACAAAATAATAAGGTAATAAATTTCTGTTGATAGAACGAGTCGCCGAGTGCCCGATCAGGCGAGGTTAACTTTTGGATGGGTGACCTTATGGGATTTTTGCGTGAATTTAACCTACTATACCTCGCTCTGTACTAGCTCTAATTAACTGAAATTGCGTACAGACACAGCCAAGGAAATATTAATTAATTTATTAATTTATTAATTAATTTATTAATTTATTAATTTATTAATTTATTAATTTATTAATTTATTTATTAAAAATCTTCATCCAAGCGTCCTACTACAAACCTCATACGTATGCAGGAATATTTCGATCAAAACGTCGCACAAACGTAATATTCATCCCACCACGCAAGTTCGCTTGTTTATCCTCACTGTGTATTGCCCTACTCAAAGCACAAGACACAAAACTGAACATTCCTTCATCCATAGTGATGTCGCGTTGGAAGAGTCAAAAGAAAGGCTCTGACTTCACGATAGCATTGTTAGAAGGTAAACATATCTAAAAACAGTAAGATAGATCAAATAAGTTCATTTGATCTCTTTTACTTGACATTAAAAACGTATATTATGTTTTCACGCTTTATTTGGAATTGTTAGAAATAATGGGTTTGTCGAAGTTGGTGATGAAAACTCTCTAAATACACATCCCGCATGTGTTAGGCGGATGTGCAAATGACCTATATATAAGCTTACGGCACTACATGTAGTAACAAACTTGTGGAATATCGATTGCATAATGCGAAAATCGATAATATTGAGTGAGTGAGCGAGCGAGTGACATTACTAACGCAATATATCCACGAGTTAAAAACCATGGAAATCCGAATTTCGGATTTTCATGGTATTTCCATACTAAGTAAATATACAATAATCTTGGAAAATCAAATTCCACGGGTTTCCCATGATTTTTCAATGTTTCCATCATACTTATCATGGGAATTACCATAGAAAAATGATGTAAATTAGAATTTCCAAGATACAAATATATATACATGCATTTACTGATAATATGGAAATACCATGAAATCCATGCAAATTTCCAAATTTCCGAGGTCATCCTCTCACTTCGATAATTCCTCGCTAGCAGCCAGGGCAACAGTGCAGAAATTATCTTTATATAAGAAGTGTTCCATGCCGTGACCCGTCCACATTGTGACGACTTGCCTTTAATATGATCAGCCGTCATTTTAAAACGAATCAACCATTCGTAGGCACGTAATTTGGCGTCGCTATGCAGTTTCATCGTGCAGTTCTCGAGTAAAAGGCTTTAAAATGGCCTAAAGGTACTTTAGGGATCCCACTCTTTGAGGTAGATTAGGGGCAAAACAATATCCGACAACCGAGCCACAACTACTCAGAATACTGAATATATTTATACATGAATGCACGCATTCTCCAGATTAATGGTATGGATTCAGTGAAGTTTTGAGAAACAATTTTCATTAGAGAAAATATATTGGCGCCATTATGGCGGCGATTCCAGTATGCCATAAACGGGATTGATGATTATACATGACCCAAGAAACCCATTATATTGTTATGTTCCTTAGAAAGTTTTTTACTAATAGGTCATCAAGATACACTGTGGCTTGACTCAAACTTACGGCTTTCAAACTATAAAATTGCATGTTCATGCATGAGATGGCAATCAGTCAGTATAAAACTTATCTAGATCTCCCCATCATTTCCGAACAATGCTATACCTTGACAGCAGTAGTTATATGCGGTTTGTTTGAGATAAAATTTGTATAAGTTAGCTTCTTTACTGGACTACTTGTATTGTCTAACGGATATCCGACACAGCAAGCGCATCACGAAAGCTACAAATTACCTTTCCCCTCGCTTTTTCATGATTTCTAATCCCTGACAATTATATTTTTCTATTTTGACTACAAAGGAAAAAGGTTTTGGAAGATCGCGTGCAATTCCAAGCGAATAAAGGATCGAATACAGACATGGTACATTGAATAATTTATCGAATCCTGGGAGTCAAAACTACCACAAATACAAATTAAGGATCGCATCTTGACGAAGTGGACTATCCGATTTAAAACATAAATATGCATGAAGACGAAAACAAGATTACAAACAGTTTCTGAGACCCAACACCGACTTTCTTAAAATGAAAAAACAATAGCATAACGTTGATAAAGATGTAGAAGAGAATAAAACGATGTTCCTCTCTTTCGGTTTCCCACGAGGCCAAACAGATTTTCCATGTACTCAAGTTGCAACATTTTGAGGTCAAAAGTCGTTAAAGCGTGCCTGGTTAGCTAGTAAAACTATCTACAGCCCAGCCCAGTTTAAGACCATAGCAGAGTACAAGTCCATATTATTCTTGTTTATGAAAAAACTTCCATATATGGCGCGCTCTGATTGGCTAAAAGCTATCTTCACGTGAGAGACTATAACATGAAACTTGCTTGTTCTATAAAAGTAATGTCTTTGTTTTCTGTTATAAACGTCCCCTGACCGGAGCACTTCAGACCGCTCGCCGTCGGCTCGTGCTTTTCATGTTTTTGCTCGTGTTCTCCAAACATTCTGAGTGCGGGTTATTACAAAGAACAAAGACATCAAATGGATTAAGTTCCATTGCTTAAATAAAACATGGGAAGAGGTCTCTTCTTTTTACCGATCGGTAGTGTCACGCATACGACTTGGGAAAACATATTTTGAAAGTGGTAAAGGCTCTGCCGGCATTACACATCTATGCTTATTACCTTAGTCATACTGACTGATGACTCAAATGGCACTGATTGGCCCTTTCTGATCCAAACATACTTTACAAGTATGAACATAAGAAGCTACAGCAGATCATAGCGGTACTGTCACAAAGTATGGCTGTATCTCAGTAAATGGCAAGCAAAGGTAAAGTGGTTGGTTTGCATTTCCGGGTTTGATGTCAGGATCGGATTGCTTTGTTACTAGATATAAAGCTTGCTAATCTAATCCGTGTGACGTCAGACTACGATGTCTAAGTCTAATTTTGTAAATCCAGATAAGCTATATTTTCTTGAACATCATTTTAATAATAACCGATAGGGCATATAACGTTTACGCGGTGCCGACGCAGTTGGGATCAGCGCAGAAACCTCTTTAATTAATGTGTCCGGATGGTGGAATCTCCCTTAGAAATAGTTCTTTTTAGTGCGCTTTCCCTGTGCGCATTGGGTCAATTGCAGCAGGATAAATTAGGAAATTTTGCAAAGTCGCAGTCTAAAATCCAAAACAACTGAACTCAACAATTCGAAAACGTCGATACAACCAACAACAACAACAACTTTATTACCGTACAAAATTAAAGAAAAAGCAGATTCATGTATACGTTGACAGAAATGAGATAATAGTTACCCAGCATATTAACTATAATTGAGCTAACCTAGGTGGGTAACAGATAGAATCGCACAGTCACAGCTGAATCGCAGTAGTGCGTTTAATGCGACTCAGACGCTGATTGGCTGAGAGGAGACGCTGATTGGCGATTCAGAGTGGAATCACCTTATAATCTGCACTCGAAAAACCAATATCGCCCTAGTCGCAATATCGGTTTTCTCGTGCAATTTTCATTACCGAGTCCGGCATGTGATTTTCTTTTCTGTACTGATTGTCGCCATAATTCTTTGGGCAATGGAAAACGCCATAGCTCTCTTAAGATTACACTTTGGTACCATCAGAAGACACTTGCTAGAAGAAAGTCTGAATGAAGTCTAAGTCTTAAACGCCGTTTATGTATTGTTTTGGATATGCACCTTGACTGATACGATAGATATATCGAGGGTAACTGAGTGTGATTTAAATTTCGTTTAACTAAATAAAAATAACACTTTATTTACATGTCTATTCTTCTAGCTGACCCTGGAAAGGGTCTACTAATCGAGGACATGGAGTCCTCGGCCGAATGAAAATTTAGGTTGGTTTCTGTGGAGGAAGGAAAACAGGACAACCCAGAGAAAAAACCACAAAGCACGGGCGAGATATCAAGAAACTCAACTCACATATGGCGATAATAATAATTATTATTATTATTATTTAAACACGAGAGTCGAACCCGGCCCGGACCACTACGTGCACTGCGCCATCCAACTATTCACAGCTCTCCCTCCGTGAAGATTTGGACTATACCAACACTGGGACACACTAAATTATTACAGTCAACAGCTTTACTTCACTATGGTACCTAAGCTAGTCTTGAGATTTGAAATTCTATGGGAGCTCTGTATAAATCAGTGCACTAAAGCCGTTTGTCGGTTGTTGTATTTATAGTAGCATGAAATGGATACAGTTTTGCTGTCGACTGCATGGTAGTACCTAACGAACAGAGGCTCTCTCTTTTCTTCGTTTCTTGGTGAAGTGTTATAAGTGGAGAGGGGAAGAGTAAAGAAAATCTGTCGCAGCTAGTGATCAAAAGTTTCTGGGGAGGCCGCTTATTCAAAAAAATACCCTGATTAGTTTAAAAATCTAAATTGTAGAATAGAATACAATGTTTTGTTCATAGGAGAGCCAATATTGAAGAGTCAACCAATATTTGCGACATTTTTGATGTGGTTTTCTTTCCCCTTAATGACAAACTTACTTTCCTTAAGCCACTAAACCACAAGACTTACTAATCATGTGATGGCTGTATGCAACAGAGTTGATACCCAGGCGGGGAATTACTCACAACTAGCCGGCCAGCAACCAGTTCAAACCGGTGCTCTCAAAGGCCGGGAACACCTTAAAACAAGACTGAGAGGTGTAACACCAAAATTGTAAATCGAAAGTTCTGCGGTTGGTAATTGAGACCAGCGACGGCTGATACATTAGACGGCAGTGGCGAAGTAGTTTTTTTTCCACAAGAGTTAGTCATCATTTCAAAGACGGTATTTTATTCATACTGAATTTCATGCGATCAGCCGAGAAGTCAGTGCTTACATAAAAGCTGAGAGTAAACCCACTCGGCTACTGGGACATTTTGCCGTTGATTCGGGCTCGTACTGTCTACGCATAAATCAGCCTTGTCTTACGCACTGCCAATCAAAGACAAACATATTCTGCTATTGAGTGAACGCGGTACCAACCACTCGGTAAAGAGCCGGCTGAGCGTAAACACAAAATACTTTAGGGGAACATCTCTTATCACTGTCATCCTTTTCTCTCCTCTATTAGTATTTGTTTTTCCTATTTTCATTCTTGTCATTCGTTTGTTTAGTTGTTGGTTTCGATAGCTTTCATTTTCTTCGTGGGGCAAGACCGATTATGAATAATAAATGAATAAGAGAGAGTTTGAGCTGAAACTATAGGTGATCTCTACATCCTGCCCCGAGTATATGTATTCATAATTGAATATTTTGCTCTCAAAGCCAACGTGACAGTGACTCAGTGTGTATTAAATACACTTCTCTTTACACTGACATAAGTGAAAAGTATTAAATACAGAATAATACATGTGCGCACGGAGATTTGGAATTGATCTTCTCGTGTTGGCCATGTATTATTTTATTTATTTTATAAACAATACTTGGACCTGGGCCTGGATGTTCGAAGCAAGGGTAGCGCGTGACGTGGACATCGCTGATTGGCTGGAAGACGATAACCACACACGTAAAATTATCGTATATGATACGATGTTTTTCAGTGCTGGAAATCCTTGTAAAGCACTGTAGTTTATAAAATAACATACAATACTGAATAAATCACTGAATAAATCACGTAGAACAATGTGTTGTGGATGTGCATTTTGGAATTGCGGCTTCAAACATCACACGAGTCGCTTTTAATTAGGAGTAGACCAGAATTTGGATAGTTTAGTCAAGCAAAAACACAGGAAAGAAAGCCGAAACACGAATGTGGGTCATACATTGCCTCTAGAGCCTCCGGTGAAGCAGTTTGGGATATCGGTTTTCGTCGCGTTGTATATATACAGTAAAAGTTAGCGTTGGGGAGGGAATGGCCTGTTAGTCCGTATCAGCCAAATTGATAATGATATGAAAGTTTTCCACAATGCGGCCGATACTGAAAAAAGTATTTGCGATCAAAGTGCGAGTTTGAGGCCCTGTGGCAAAAATTCTAGATTTGGCTTGTACCAAATGTCCTTCATTTTATAAATTTCAGTGAAAAATATAGTATAATTCTAATTGTGTTTTTATTTTATCATATCCACTTAAAAGTGGATGTAGGCGTTACACCCATTTGATTTCCGCTTTCGGTCGTTTAACACACACCAAAGTGGGATTTCCAATACTTATTCATGATAATTACAAGATATGAAAACTGGACTTTATTATATTTATGAACTAGGTCGGGAAAAGCACTTGTTTAGTTCACATGAAGATCTTTGCCCAGTTTCAGAATTCCGCGAACACTGGCGCCATCCGAAGGCAAATTGAGCACACACACCGCCGGAAAGTCTATCTATTGAACAAAATGTGTTCCGAATTGGAATAAACACAGTCACTCTCGCTCTAGGTGACTAAAATTGCTAGTAACAATGCCATAAACTCAGTATTCGTTACTATGTGAGTTTAGCGAGTACATCTTTATTTACAATGTGTTAACATTCTGATTGAACGTAACAAACTTCTTCAACCAGTCGGTGTTGAAAGACTCGACCCAACAGTCAGAGAGAACAAAGAACTCAATCAAAGTGAAAATAAACTCCGCTCGAAAACAAAATAAATGATTCGGCGTTTTCAAGATAAAAGCCAACGGCGCTTCTCAAGCGTCCCCCCAAAAAATCAGCATTGTATTACCTCGTTTAACACTCGAGTAATGTTTCAATATCCCGGCAACTTCATGTCGGAATACGTTGAAGGAATTAGAATCAGTGCGGTTTTCTTTTGGCGTCTCATTTGTTATATCGATATCAAGAAGGCAGTCTCCGTTTCCCACTTGACTTGTATGCTCCAGCTAAAATCCCAAAGCTCTTAATTGGACAAATGCAGAAACACTGAGGCGCGATGACATGATTCTTTTCGTGTTTTCGTTTTGTTCTGTTGTTTAATTTTTCCCTTTTTTCTTTGATAAACTCAACGTGCATATTAGGATGTTTTTAAGTAGTGTTTCTTCTCGCACGCTGTGACTTACCGCCCAATTTTAATTCCTGACTGTTTCAAAACAACAACCATAATAAGTTAAAATTCAAAAATCACACCGTATAAACGCTGGTTTTTTTTTTTTGTAGTCTTGATACTGACTATAAGTTGAATGGTGAAAAGGGAGGTATATCCGACCTTGATTCCTGATCAAAAGTAGAATCAGATACACGAAGGAGTCCGGAAAACTTCGACGGACGCTTTTCGATAAAACACTCTTGTTTCCACTAACAGTTCAGTCGTCATATTGGACTTATAAGAAGCTAAGGTGTTTGTGAATAGCATGCAAGACAGATGAGGTCAAAGAGCTGAAGCGAGATCTGCTTGATCAAGATGCGAGACTCAAACAGCTGAAGAAAATGCCTGCCCCTTTAGGCGATCAAAAACTTCAGTCACTGATCCGAACTTCGTATCCGGTACATCGAATAAAATTACCTTGGAAATATCTTGCCGACAAGGTCCTGGCTGGGTTTTTCTTTCGTTTCATCGATAAATGTTAACGTGGAAGACGTTTCCATATTCATAGGCCGTAAATGCACCAATATCGAGTCGCGTGAGTTGACTGTGAAATTTTGGATTGATCGTTTTACCCATCTGGGCACACGACAGGATGGCTTCGCTCAAGGCCACTTTCACACCGTGTGACCAGCCCAAACTAGCGCCACAAATTCGTCAATCCTGTGCCACTATCAAAACTTCATACACTTCTCAGCACGAAGTGGTAGTTAATAAAGCGTCAGCCTAACTTTTTCTGCTTTTTGCTGAGAATTCGGACGTCCAATAATGATTTAATATGCGCATTTACATATTTTATAACGCGGTTCAGTTGTGAGAGGTTTTGACTCACGCAGAACTCAAAAAGAAAAAATGCCTCCCCAAAGACTTTTTGACCCTCGGTCTTTAGTAACCACTGTCCAGTCTGCTCAATGCACGGCATAGTGCTTTCAAAGAAAAGAAAAGAAACTGTCAAAAGCGGATTATTTGAGATGGAAACTTTACTCGCCTCACCGATAACAACATAACCGGCGGGTTGATGCCGGATGGTGCACAACCACAAAAACTTTCACTCTTGTAACTTCAATCGCGAGCGTTGCGGTGAAAAAAACAGTTGGCGTGCCATGGTTTAGTACGAACTAAAATATCCGCCGGGAAAAGACGGAATACTGTCGAATTGAGTCGTGTTTGAGCTGAAGTCCAATGATTCTGTAGTCAAAACGCTTGTTAATGGGAGCTATCTAAATGTGGTAGCCCGTGGTTTGATGTTTAATAAGTCGTGAACGAAACCAGGTGTATTGGATAATTTCGGAAATTATTTTTGTAAAAGTCACCTCGACCACCGATTTCTTGAGCTAAAATACGGGCCAAATATGAGCATATATTGTTCAAAAGAGACTGTTCGAAGTACAGTCTTTCCAATTACCCTTTTGATCAATTGAATTTTCCCAGAGGGGAAAGTAAATTCAAATTGGATTGGGTTTTTAGTGATTTGGAACTGATGGCTTTCAGGTCGGATCAGGCAAGGAAGTGAATACGTTATCGAATGTCTCAAATTGTCTCGGGACAAATAGAGGTACACTTTCAATCCAAAGACCGAATTAAAAATTAAGGAGAAAAATAAACAGCAGAGGAAAGATGACTGCGCTTGACAATAACAATGATTCTACTTTAATGAGTGTCGAAAATATAAAGCGACTTACTCACAGCTCCAAACCCCAAGACTTGGCCGTCATGAATTTATATATTAACCTATAATGTATTCGACGTCTGAAAATAGGTCGTTTTACTATTATCCTTCATTTCCAAACGTCTTTGCCTACCGACTATTCAAGTAGTTTCAATCATTTCAATAAGGTCTGTAAAAGTTTAATTGAAGAAAATTTGAAACATCACCTTGGGGAGAATTACTGTGAATAAGAAAAACATCACTCGCAGTGAAGCTATTGAAGTTCGTGTTCGCGTCTGCGGGCGAATATCAACACTATCATTTCATTTTCTATCCCACGGTAAACTAGTGAATTGCCGTTCTTTATCAGTGGATTCTTTTGAACTGAACATCAATTTTTTATAAGTAAAGATCTGTGCTTCAAAGATTCTTTTGTGCTGTATTTTGCCGCAGGCTTGTGCATCCCAAATTTGGATCCATGTATAGAACGCCATGCCCATTTTCCTCTAATGGATTATTCAAAAACCTCAGCACTGTGGAAGATAAATAACGCCTGAGATAATTGCTTTACAATCAATCCGCTCGCCTCCTGTTCGTTCTAGCATAAAAATAATGTTCTCATTTGAATATGGAAACGACTTGTGCGAAAGCATCACTTTGTCACGCGAGATCTACAGTGTCAACGCGAGGCACTGAATTCACACCTTTGTACACTTTACAATTTTAACAAAGCGAGTATAGGAATGAGGTTATTGTGTATTTTATCGAGTGCTTCGTCAGGTGTTTGTCGATCAGGAATTTTTGACGCGTTTTTGCTGTTCGAATTTATTCATGGGATAAGACAGAATTATCCATTTGCCGAACGCGTTTTGGGCCTATCGAGCACATACATCCGCTCCAAAACCCCGTCCTTGAAAACACACAATCAAATACCGTAAAACTCTAAATTAATTCAAAAGCACAAACATGAGTCATTGTACACGAAGTATATTGTATCGAGAAGCTGAGAACGCATTTCAGAGGTCCTATTTTCGATTTCAATGTCCGTAGCCGAATGTGTAGATCAATGAAACCCACTGTTGCGGCCGCCCAAGATCCCAATTTGAGATCGTGCTGAGCGATAAAATCATGAGACGAGAGTTTGGCTACAGCCTATTATGAGCTGCAAAAATACCCAACTCTCATCTCGAATGAAAACCCAAAACATATAACGCTGGTTATTGTCTGCGTGAACAGTGAAGGAAGATCAGCTGAATCGAATTCACTGGCATAGCGTGCAGGTTCCGTGTCAGAGTAAAACGTCTGAATCAGTGAATACATAATTACATGGCTTACGGGGCAAGTAGGTTTACTCACCGCGCGATACGTCTTCTTCTGACCGACGTGTATTCCTCTTTCATTGATGTGAACACTACTGATGATGTCGAAAAAATCGTCAGCGACTGCAACCCTCCTGTACTCCAGAACCTGGGCTCGAACTCCGGGCATACCGTCCTCGTACGGGTAAAGTGCATCGACACTCTGTAGGAGCCAAAACAAAATATCTGAGACAAAGAACACATTGCGAGACAAATGGTTCAGCACATACTGTAGTAAAGAGATGATTCCATTCTAATGGCGCTACCTACCCGAGTATGTGGCACCTTGACGGGAACATAAAGTGTACCGTACACTGACATGTCGTCGGATCGTACGATACGAAATCCCTTGGATTTCACCCAGAACCGAAATTTTGCATCAGTCTCAATATGCGGCTCTCCTAACAGGTATCTACAAATTTTGTTGTACTTTGTCCTTGTGATCGTCTTTGTACGACTATTTTCACCATAGTTGAGCTGAACCCAACGCTGGAAATTGCGCCGAAATGTTGACTTTTCCACCACGGACATAGTAAAATTTACACCTTGGGACTCGAATTAGCTCTGAGTCAGTCGCGCCGTGGCGTATTTCGGGTGGGAAGTGTGCAGCACGTTAGCCAGCCTACAATAAATTGGCTGTGACCAAGTTGTTTCTCATTGGCCCGTTACGGCTGCTTTAGAAGGGTTTCTCTTTGCAACACCCAATCCCAGTACGTCTCAGCAGATGTCCCGAAATCGAACAATATTGATCGGCGCATAATTTTGGTAATTGAGTGAAGCCTTTGGTAGTTCTTATGAAAAAGATCGAAACCCCGAATGACAATTAATGGGGTCGGCTTTTGTTTGAATCGCCTGAGAGGCTCCTGAAGAATATCTGGCCAGAAAAAGCACGCGAAAGCTCTTCATACATTGTCCCGCTACAGAGACAATCATTAGCGTGTTGTTTTGTTTGATAAAGTGCAACTATGTTTATCTTGAACACGCAATGAGAAAACAAAATACACAAATCGCCGGAGAGCCGGTTAAAGGTGTATTGTCAACCGAGGGAGAAGGATATTTGGGAAGGTTTTCGTTGAGGATTTAGCTTAAGGATTCGAGGCCAAAAGGGTCCGGAAAACATGACCGGAAACACAACCGAAAACACCAGACATCACACGCTAGCAGGCCATTAAAAAGCGTTGAAACTTTCATTTAGACTGAGTTTATAACGAAAACATCTCATCTGCCACCATAATACATCGTATTTGAGTAAAAGATTTACAGATGAATGGAAAAAGCGAAGAGTAAATACTAGCACAAGATTTGTTTGCTGAAGGTATTCAAGCCTTGATGGATAAGTAAACACTCGATTACAGGATACCTCGGCAGCACTGAATTGATTTGCCGGACGCCTATTTGAATCAGCAGTCTTTTAGAATGTTTTCAAGTCTTTACACATTCATTCTTCCATGACTCGTGTAAACACCGTTATGCGTATTGTGATAAAACAATAAAAATCGACAGGGAGCACCATATTCTTTGATCTGTAATCGCGAAGTAGACCTCAACCCTAGAAATATATTCTATTTCAGCTTCCACCCAGCTCCCACAACAATATTTTTGGTATTGAAGGGTTTGAAGCACCATGCTCGCTATTCTGCACTAGCACTGCCATAAAATACCTCCAGGGCACAAATTCGGTCTTTGAAAACAACAAGACAATGCGTTCTCAAGTACCTAGCAACCACGCCGTGTATTGGCAGGTGCTTGTCACGCCACCGCGAAAAGAGAATGGTAATACCTCTTTTCCCTCTCATAGCCGTCCTAAAAACACTGGGATTGTGTCTTGACGCCATAATTAAGATTTGCTATTAATCTTAGCCGAAAAGTGACAAATAGTCCACCATTGTACGCCCGCCTCTTTCTGCCCTCGATATTTTAACTGCGGGCTATTTCACAGCAATGTGTGTACACCAAACTTTTGGTTTTTTTGTAGTCCTAAACATTTGCCCCGGCTCTGAACTGTGTAGGAGGTCTGTGTTTGGTGAATACTTGTTACCCAACGCGTCAAAGGCTTAGGGATTTTAAACTTTGCATTGTGATATACAGGTTTCGCGTTTGCTGCTCGAGGGCATATATATATGCTCAATAAATTCACCGGTCCCAAAAAAATTGCCTGCCAAATGTGGTGAGCGAGCCCTGATCTTGACAGACGACACTGAGAACAACGTATCACTGTGGGTACCTCCGCTGCCTTGGCTTCGTCCAACACGGTATCGAATGGCAAGAAATGATAAAGTCTCGATTTGCAGGGCTTTCGAGTGGTCACTAAAATTCATTGTGAACGGAGAGAGATGTTTTAAAATTTGGATTACGGGTTGGATTAAAACGACAGGGGACTCAGACAATGAGGTTCCCGAATAGAAAACAAATCGATATGCATTTGCTGATTTGAATGAAATTTTATTGAAACGACAGGATAATAGGTCTCTGGCGTCCTGTACAAAAACACACGAATCCAGAGACTCACTCGGTATATTGGCAGCGGGGAGTCCACAGTATTACCTACACTCATTGCAAATATTTTTCAATGCTTACGCGTAACATCGCTTTGGGTCCCGAAGCAGGAAAACAATCACACTCCATTCAGTTCATTCGGCTCGAACACAAGGGTTTCGTTTTCGGTTTTCAGTCAAAACCGGCCCAAGAATCAGTTTTGTAAACTAATCATTCTCTAAAATGGACAGATCCGCTTCTAGGCCTCTTCGCCGTGTTTGCTGAGTATCAAAGCGGCTAGTAGCCGCTGCTATTTTCGTTGTTGTGAGATTTTTGGCCTCATTAATAATTTAGAACACTGTAAGATCCTGTTAGTGATTTTCAATTATTCATTCAGATTTGCCAACCTACATCTCTTTTCTGATACTTAAGTACTAATGTACTTTGTTACTAGTTGATTATAGATTACAAAAGTCCGCAGGAATATTGCTATTTCACCGACATAAATGCAAATGTTCCAAACCGCTGAGGAGTTATTTAAGAAGTTAGTAGCTGCACCATTCATTCTCATAATAGCTAAAGCTATCATCCCTGGCACTGAATGAGCTTTGAAAACCATCGCTGAACAGCCGAACCGTCTCTGTATTAAAACTATACTATTATTAGTATTTCCGTTTGCCTTTGGTAGCAGTTTATTGATTTTACATCCTAGCGAGAGAAGATTTATCTGAAACGGAAGAACAGAGAGAACGCCAAGTCCAAACTCGAACACACTGGCAAACGAAACTCAAACAACATTCCATCTAATCCGGCGGGCGTCGTATTTTATATGCGTAGACTGCTTAGCCGATACTGCCGAGCGTTTTCAGCTTCAATAGTCCCGTAAATGACAATGTGGGATAGATTCGCCCTCTCCGATGACATATCAACAGGAAAAGTTATTGTCAAACTAAGCTCAGAATAACCTCTTTGTTCTTTCGCGCACTTCAGTTCTCATATCCTCACGCAAATTCGTGACCCGTCCTAAGAACTGATTGCTTGGTACCTAAAGTGGTCGGTAAAAAGAAGGGAAATAAAAAGGGGAATGAAAAAAGAATCGAGTGCTTGGTCTATCATTTATTTATACGCATCCTGTGTTAGACAGTTAGCATATAAATCATCCCAAACCACTTTATGCTAAATGTTTTTCATTCTTCAAAGAACTGAGATGACCTGGCCCATGACTAAATCAAAACATTACACGCGCTGGACATACCGTCTTTCGGATTCCGTTTCTAGCCAGTGATCCATTTAGAATTTTTACATCGAAAACATTAGCGATCGTGATATTTTGTAAACATTCTTTTTCGGTGCTAACGGTAATGAAAATAAGTCTGTTTTAGTGATAAAGAAAACTAGAGATAGCGATGTTAAACGCGAATTCTTCTTACATCATAAAGATTTTCCGATTTTGAATTTCACCAACGCCGCTCGACACCGATTGATAAATCAGACCATTCCAGTAAAGGAAGAAGGAACTTCGCCAGAGGGAATGAAACGGGATGTCTGACCATGTTAGTTGACTATAGAACTCATCATTCAGTCAATTTGATAATAGTTGACCATGTGGAAACAGCTAACCGCTTTGTAAGGAAAGCAGATGATATCTCAAGCAGTATCAGTACTTCAGTTGACTCATTTGCTCAAGATTAAGTCTATGATGTGTTTTCTCTGTTTTCTAACTAAGCCTTCTTCGTTTATCAACCCAAATCCCTTCACTCTCGCTTTTGTACCAAGCCACTGCTTATTTTTAATGTTACTGTTCGAGTTTTCCCGGCTATCTGGCGAAGTTCGCGGTTCCCGGAATACCTTCCGGCTGTCTATATTTTTCTCTCCTCGCACTGTTGTTTTCCCAATACACTAAAACCCCACTTGTCGGAATCACTAATTTATTACACTCGATGGAGTTGCTTCCTAAGGTTTTTTCACCGCCTATTAATGTACCAGTCAAATTACTTATTTCTAGAGAATCCGATTAAATTTTCTCATGAGTAATGTTTGCTTCAATCAGTTCTTGCACAAAAGTTATCAGAAATCCGGAAACATAAAAGTTTGGGATAAAATAACGGGTCACTGGCAACAATGGTCCTTAAATGCTTAAATCTTTCACAAGACACGCCAAATAATAAATCGGTCCGGTAAAAGGTATACCGTATTTGGGTAACAAAAGAGGTGCACTCGTGTATTTTGCCTCTGGCTCCATCTTTAAATGGTAAACTGTGACATTTTGTTAAAGCTTCTATTAAACATTTGTTCTGGAATGACTCTATATTAATCTTGTCTGTCAAACCCTGCATCAAAGGCAACGATAACACGGAGAACAATGGAGAGTTCAACGGCTCTCATTGGCTAACGGGGATGGCTGCAGCTGGCATGGAACTCATGGCCAAATACAGCACGAAATATAGTCACCGAATTATAAGCGCGTATAGGTTCAGATTAGGTCTCCGTGCTTGGTATATAATAATTGGTCCACAAGCAAACTAACCAGACAAAAGTATAATCATAGCAATGTTTCTCGGACCAATTATTAATATCACTTAGGTCGATCGAGTCTCGCCGGTTAGCAGCTAGAGGGCAATCTTATTGAATACAGCGCAGTTGTCATGTACTGAATGCAAATCGCCCAGAGCCTAAAACACCACTTGTCCTTGACTCTATACGGCTATTGTGCCAAGGGTCCTCTTTATAGCAGTGAGCGACAGGACCGCTAACGTACCTACTATCTCGTGAAGTAATTATGGGGCTAGGGGTAAAGGGGCGGGCCCAACGAATGCTACAAAACTATACGTTCTATTTTATCAACGGTGGCTGTACAATAATTACAGGTATTTCTAAAGAGAACTGGTTTTATATGAAAAGAAATGAGGACAGCTATGAATTGGGTAAAAAGATATACGACGCATTCTAATTGACATGCAGCAAACTGAATGAGTCTGATATCTAGTCCGCATAGTTCAGTCTCATCTTCTTGATCTTAGATTACCTTATTAAAGACTCCAGGCCTTCTTAATTTAGATTCAAAATGTTTGTTCTAGTTCTGTGTTCTAAACCGAAGAGTTTTGTTAACGATATTGATAGGTCAAGGAGTTAGTAATGCCTTTTAAAGTATTTTCACCAATGTTATAGGTGCACCTCTACTCTTGCTCTATTTCTTTTATGTTTTTGTGTGTTTATAACGGTAAGTTAATTTAAAAAGAGGCCCGTGGAGGTTGGTTCTTTTTCTCTTCAAATGCTATGCTTTTAGTATGACGGGAAATCTAATAAACTTTGAAAGTTATTAAATAATCTCTGTTAGAAGTGTGCTTTACATTCAGTTTGTTTCGCTGTCATATCTGTAGAGCTCCAAGTTTCCATATCTTCCCCTTTCCTGTGCTTTAAGCTGTGCAACAGTCAGGGAAAAAAAGCAACATCAGTTCACTGTCAAAGCTGAAAGGTCGAGATATTGTCCTTCAACATTTGTTTCTGGCTGTGGTTCTTGAATTATACTTTCAGTTTAGCACTGTTGTCAATATCTATAGTGCCTGTCCTGTCGTGAATGAATTGTTGTCGAAGGCAGTTTCAATGTTATTCAGTTTTTAGTGCATCGGAAGACCTATTGTGTTAGGCGCTGTTTGTTGAGAGCACGAACAAACTTGAAAGATCATTCGTTAATTGAGAAAGAAATCTTGCTGTTAGTTGTCCGAACTTTTCAAGTTGTTCGAAAAAAACTCACTCTGAACCGAAAACGCAGACATGAGATCTGCATGGAAAACAGCGGCGAAGAAGCTGACGTCATACCCGGAGACAACATAACAATCAGCATTCGGCACCGATTCGTGAAGTAGCAATCTTAATGAAGTCGATATTAATCTGAATGTGAAAAAAATCTTCAGCCGGTTACTTCCTTCCTGTTTTGCTCTTCATTATCAATAATTTGTGTTCATCAGTCAACGATAACTTGCCTCACGTAGTTTGCAAACTACTTTTGCGTGGAAAAATAAATTTAACACAGAGCAATAAATAAACTGAGTTGCATTTGTGTCTGCCGAAAGTTCAAGGCTACGTGTTTAGTATAGGCGAGAATCATAAAGCAAAACTTTTACCTTGAATTGGAAATCTTTTAGGTTGCTATTTCAGCCATTAAGGTACTAAAACACCTTGGCGCCTGATTTTGCGGCTCCCAAATAAAAATATATCAGGCGAGTTTCTGGTTACCCGACTTAGCCTAGATTTACGCCGCCGCTGACTCTACAACTGTCGCCATCAAAAATGCAACTACAAGCTTGACATAAGATAACTGCCATGTTTTTTCTTGAAATCAGTGAAAAATGTAGGACCCGTTAGACAAAAAACTTAATACCTACTTACTGACCATATTTTTTAAAGTGTATAACCAGATCAGAAACACACATGTTGTCAGTAGAATGGTCAGTAGTTGGTCTTCGGCAGGCCTAGGATTAATTCAGTCGTTGAATGATATTTTTCAGTGAAGGATACGGTTTTCGCCTGTCAAAATCCTTCAGTTTCATGGTTGTGAGTGTTTACCAAAATGTATTTCGCATAATATGACATGTTAGTTTCATCGGCTGTTTTCTCGATCAAAACTCAGGCTAACTTGTGCTGAGAGACTCTTAAAGGTAAACATTTTACTGGCCTGTGATGTATGCTTGTTGTTGCATAACGACCTGCGCTAAAACTTCGTGAAGACTTCGATCTGATTGAGTGCATGCATTTGGCCTTTCCGCTTGGGTTTCCGGTGGTCGCATATACGGATATTCGGAACCTTCAACAATTTCTGAAAATCCCGAGCACGTTGATTGAAAACCGAATTATTGCGGGAGAACCAATCAGTGCTTTGATTGAAAATCACCGAACCATAAGCCGGCGAAGGGAAAACTTTGTCTCACTTAATTTGGACACAGCTTCTGAAAAGATCAGTGTTGTTTAAGAGAAGACAACGTAAATTTGCATCGAACCCGAGAAACACGGAGAACTTAGTCTACAGAACAAACACACAAGATGCTGATTCCACTGACCCGGAGATTCCACTGACCCGGAGATTCCACTGACCCGGAGATTCCACTGACCCGGAGATTCATCTCAGTATAAAAGTTCAATGTGATCACTTTCTCACGAGGCTCACGAGGTCAAGTGAGTTGTCAACTGTCAGGACAAACACCTAATTACTGAAACACTTCTGTTTTATGAGTCTGGACAACGAAGGCGAAGAAACACACTATGCATAACTCGCGCTGTCACAACACGAAAAAGAGACCGGTAGGTCCTCTGGAATGTTGAAGTTTAAATACTAGAAGGAGGTGTGAAACGTGTTGAACATGATTGTTTAGTTGAAAAATGTTGCTAATCTGTCCTCATTTATCCTTTATTTTTCTTTATAGTACAACCAGCCAGGCGCATAGCAAATTAACGGCATTGTTTCACTGAACATTCGTTCAGTGCATTTCACAATCTCCCCGGGCGCTTCAATTTCAACATTCCAGAGGACCTACCGGCCTCGTTGACATGCTAGTTACCAGGACTTATGCATAGGGTCTATATTACGGAAAACTGATACACAGCGAGCCAACAGATTACAAATATAACTTCAGGGGGGGGGGGGGGGAATTTAAAAACAAAGTCTCTATTTTGAATTCTTACCCACCCCCACTGAAAAAAAGAAAGACAAAAAATTACCTCCCAAGAACTAACACGTTTTCAAAACATTACCCCCACCCCTTGCACTCGTAGCAGGCGCAACACAGTATTCCTCACTTGCCTTTGGTGAAGCGTGGAAAAGATCTTGTTACCAGGCTTGGATATGTGATGAACGGACGGGCCACTTGTATTTTACCAAGCGTACCCTGCGAGCAGAGAAACCTCTGCTCGCAGGTATACCAAGAGTGTATGACATATGAATTGATTTTACATAGCTCACTCAACGTTGTGTTGATCGCCTTTGTAACATTTGCTTGAAATATGTATATTTTCTACACACTATAAGAGCACAGACACATCCCAAATCGATAACTTGAAACCCTACACCAAAGCTTTAAATAACAACATAATATTTACAGCTTAGTCTTACATCCATGTCTCGCCTTCCGCAGCAATACTAAAAACACTCTGTTCTCCAAAATCAAGACTGAAACGTGTCGTCTTCAACTTCTGTTCAGGCCCCCGGGGGGGGGTACTCCTGTTTGTGACGTATTATGTATGTGCCGCCCGGGTGGGTCAGGGTTTTGAGCTCAGTTTGGGCAGGTAGGGTCAGGGTTTTGACCTGATTTGGGCAGATCAGGGTCAGGATTTGAGTATATTTTGGGTGCAGTCAGGGTCGGGGTTCAGTATTTTTTAGGCAGTTAGGGTTCAGTGTTTTTTAGCTACTATGTCAAAAAAGACATTCTGTTGCCGCATTTTTATCGCCTGCCCACATGCAATCACTGAGGTTCGTATACATCGTGACGCTGCTAATTCGTACTTCAGTACTTATCTATGTACTTCATCTGCTGAGTTGTTTACCCAATGCTACGTCCCGACTTGAAATGTTCCGTATTTTGCATGCAATCCTGGTACGCGGTATACCGGCCGGGATATATATCCGACCGTGTTTTTAAAACAATTTAAAGAAGGGGCAATCAGGGTTTTGGAGCTCGGATTGGGTCAAACAGGGTCAGGGTTTGAACCTCTTGGCCTCACATACATACCCATTTTTCATGTAAGTACCCCCCCCGGGTTCAGGCCATCGTCCTCCGTGAATATTGTGACCCTCTGGAATGCCAAATTTGAGTTTCGCTGTGAATTTCGAGGAAGAGGATCAGCTAACATTTGAAGATGCAAGCATATAAACTGATTGCTTTCACTAACCAGATTTGATAAATTCTTCGAAGTTGCTTGCTTTGGGCCTGGGGGCTTTTCTTTTATCTCACTTGCAATTCCACACTTTGTATACTGCTATATTCAGCGATCGTTAGATAAGTCCCAGGCGTTCTTTACATTTGGCAGCGTGGAGCATGGAGACCAAGGGTAACGCCAGTCCCTCTCCGACACGTCCGCTTCCGGATGCGCTATGTTTCTCACTCAGTACGAAATGTTTGCAGGAATTAATGCTGAGTCTAGTCAATAATATGTAAGAAAAAATTACCCCCGTTTTATATTGTTGATGCCACTGAAAAATGACCCCCAAAAATGTACGTCTCCAAAACTTTTAACGGTCTCCACTGATAACTTCGAATCCTGAGCCAGCCAATGACACTGTACTTCAAGTTAACTTTGTTACAATTATTTATGTCTGGTAAAAATGGTCGTGACTCGTGCGGCTTCGGAAATAAGGTAGACTGCCTGCAGCAAAAGAGCTAAAGTTGCTGTGCTATGGTAGTCGCGCGAGTGATGGGGAAAGCACCACCGGTCACCATTTGGCGGTAAAGCCCCAGCCCTCGCGCAGCTACCATAACACAGCAAATTCCTCTGGTCAGTTCGCCAAAGAAAGCGCTGCAAGCAGTCTAGAAACAAGGAGGACATCTTTGCGAATTAAAGTTATAGATCAGGACGGGCACTGTATATAAAAGGACCTCAACCAGGGGTCAATTCAATTCAATTTAAACGCCGGAAAACAATCACCAAACTTGTAAAATACACGTGTAAAAGTTTTATAGTGTTAAAGACACCTTCAGTTGTCAATGAGCCTTTGTCAAGTGACATTGAAATGAATATCTCTGTTCAAAGCTCTGCAACATGTGACGTTCCGCTTGAGTGATCTCTGACGTTTGTTATCGCGCGAAATTCAAATCAAACACTTGAATGTCTAAAAATACACTAAAGAGTTTGTAAACGGTAGCCTCTTAAACGATATTGATAGGAATAACTTAGTCTCCTTAGTGTCTCCTCCGCAACGGGGAGAAGCGTTGCGTGACGACAACTGAACGGCTGCGAAACTGAGCAACTAGCTTCCTGCTGTTTACAGTTTTTCTTGGCTTATTTTCATTTTAGCTTCAGCAATTTAATATTCTAACAGGATAAGGCTGATTACTTCCTTACTTGCTTGACTGTTCTGAATTTGATATTCAAACTCTTTTCACTTTTATAGTGACAAAATAACAGCAATATATTTCAGTTACAGCAACAATATATAGATTTATTTTTACAGTGCCAGAAATAATTACAATAAATAAGTGTAAAGGGTGTTTGAAATAACCATATGGGGTTAATATTGTCAAACACCGCCACTTGTTTAACGCTTTACTAGTTTTAAACTAGTATACCTAACGGGTAGTGAATGCTGCTCCGCTCAGTTAAGGAAGTGTATTACAAGAGAACCTACAGTAGCACTTTGGCAGGAAAATATATTACTGGGTGATAAAAATGCCAAGGTGTTAGATGAATATATTCTGTAGTTTTGGGGCTATCGTACGACTGAATCCTGTTTAAGCTGTGGTGTACTGTATCTCAAAAGTTGTCCCGATTTACTTTCATTTTGTCCCGACATATCAATTCCCGATATTTTCTTAAGATTCCCGGCACAACAAACTTCTGTTCTCCCCGGTGAAATTTAAACACCGGAAATCAACTTTAATTGAGAATGTAATTGTAAATGCTAATTGTGTTTTGAACCGGCTGCTTGACTAAGGCCTCGGCAATAGAAGAAAATTATTTGCTGCTCACCATCTTGATAACAGGAGAGATCTTGCTCTTTGGAAACTGTAGTTCACACAGAGTTCGCCTACACGTCAACAAATTCATGATTACACAAGGATCGCATACACAGAAATACATTAAAGGGGCTATGTCATGGTACTGCGCATGTATCGAGTAATCGCCCGTTGGTGGTACAAACAGTTAAACTTCCCTCGGCCTCAATGCTTGATTGAAAGGATTTTCAATATTTTCCCTGGAGACTGTTTATGTACACTGTTTGTTAGTCATTTTTGCATATTTGCTTTGATTTTAAGCATCCCACATGGCCAAGAGGTTCCTTAGTTCATATCAAATCATAACGTAATGACGTATACTACTCACCCCCACCGTGCACCCCTGATAAAAATTGTGGGTCTTTCGTAAGGGTTTCAATTTGAGGTCGTCAGTTCGCATTAAAAAATACCGCACTTGCTCAACTAGTCTTATTTGGCTGTCCCGAGTTCCGGGGGGTACTCCTGTTTGTGACGTATTATGTATGTGCCGCCCGGGTGGGTCAGGGTTTTGAGCTCAGTTTGGGCAGGTAGGGTCAGGGTTTTGACCTGATTTGGGCAGATCAGGGTCAGGATTTGAGTATAATTTGGGTGCAGTCAGGGTCGGGGTTCAGTATTTTTTAGGCAGTTAGGGTTCAGTGTTTTTAGCTACTATGTCAAAAAAATACATTCTGTTGCCGCATTTTGATCGCCTGTCCACATGCAAGCACTGAGGTTCCCTTACATTGTGACGCCGCTAATTCGTACTTCAGTACTTATCTATGTACTCCATCTGCTGATTTGTTTATCCAATACCACGTCCCGACTTGAAATGTTTCGTATTTTGCATGCAATCCCGGTACGCGGTATACCGGCCGGGATATATATCCGACCGTGTTTTGAAAACAATTTAAAGAAGGGGCAATAAGGGTGTTTTTTTTCAAAAAGGGGGCAATAAGGGTTTTGGAGCTCGGATTGGGTCAAACAGGGTCAGGGTTTGAGTCTCTTGGCCTCACATACATACCCATTTTTCATGTAAGTAGCCCCCCGGGCCCGAGTTCCTCGAAGCCGAGTTCGATCTGGATTAATTAACCGATAATTTTGGTTAAAATCACTGATAAGTTTTTAATCCCAAATATCAGTATACGTAATTCTAGGCCTGATTTTTAGACGGTGCAAGGGGGAGGAAGTGAGAGCGGAAAACCGCCGTACCCGGGGGGGGGGGGGGGGAACTCCCATATAAAAGGAGTAGGGATGCTCGTCGGACATTTTCGATTTGACCCCTAAGAGGTACTAAAATGGGCGTGGCTCAAGCTTATTTTGACCCCTAAAAGATAATAGAAATGTAAATTGATAACAGCTTTTTTGTTCAATTGACACCCGACCCCTAAAAGGTACCGCTTTACATAGAAATGTCTGTGTTTGATGGTGGATACCCTAAGTGGTACCAAACTCCTGATTTTGACCCCTAAAAGGTACGACGAGCATCCATGTACCCCTCACATAAGGGAGTCCCCCCCCCCCCCCCGGCCGCTGTACCGTCTGAAAATCAGGCTAACGTAGTTCATGCGGTTAGCAAATCGATCATTGTTTGATTGCAAGTAAAATACTCACTATACATTAAGTGATACGAAACTATGTTAATTTTCGAAGAGACAGAAAGCTAGAGTAGAAATATTAGCTAATATCAAAGATAATAGTTTAAAGCTTGAAACCTTTCTCAAGATTTTCATAATCGTAATCCATTTCCATCCTCGCCATCCGTTGCCGATTAGCTTCTCTGTAGCTTAACTTTACTAAGGAAAACGCTTTTAATAAATCTACACCATTATTTCTTGCAATTGGTTTCTTTTAGTTTGAATGTACTAGTTTCAGCGTTTCAAAGTGATGCTAAAAATAGCTGACATAGTCCCTTTCATCGGGTTTTGAGGAACTGGACCTATGATACATGGTTTATTTAAGATGCCAAAATAAGGTATTACAAGACTTCTAGTATTCAATACACATACGGCTAATTTTAGCAATTTATATTTACTGGAACACGAAGTAACTATACAGGATCCGAAATGCCGGGGGAGGGGAGGGGTACTCCCTAAATATTAGGATGGGGTGTGCCGCTGAGCCTTTGAAACCCTTACCCTGTTCCAGACCAAGAAATTGTATTTTTGCGACCCTGTTCCAGACAAAATGGCAAAAAGGTACCCTGTTCCAGACTAGAAACAACGAAAACATACCCTGTTCCAGGCAAAATGGCAAAAAGATATCCTCAGTTCCAGATATCCTGGCTATGTTGTACGAAATCTATGTGACCAGGACTACATTCACAATAACAAGAAGCTGCTTACTGATCCTTTGGACCATGTATCCCGGATATTGATGATCGGATTTTGATACCCTGTTCCAGACCAAAACAGTGATTTATATACCCTGTTCTAGACTAAGAATTGTAGGTTATTTCTTGATTTGAGTGTTGGGTCTATGATTAAAAGTTATCAGTAAAAGTTTATGTAATTCGAATATGGTAATGTGACGTCACTGAAGGTATCAAACATGCTGGTAGAGAAAATGACCTTTTATAAACACCGATGTTATATCTGTAGCTTATCTCAGTGATTTTACCAAATATTTTGCGGACTAAATTAAATCAGATATAAGATTCATTAATAATAATAATAATAATAATAACTAATAACTAATAACTATTTAGCGCTGAATCCATTAATTGTCCTAAGCGCTTTACAAGAGTAAGTTAAAAAAAAAGACATTATGGCTATAAAATTACAATTACAACTATATAAAAATTACATAATACGCGGAATAAAATTCAAAAAAAATCTAAAAAAGCTAAAAAAATTTAACAAGGCCAGGAGAACGAAAGAATCAGTATACTTCCTTTCAGTGACGTCAGGCATTATGATATTCGAAATATAATAAACCTCTATACACTCAAATCAAGAAATATTCTACTATTCACGGTATTCCGGCACTTTATGTACTTAATTCTAATTGATATTTTAAAAATGATATAAAATTTGAATTTATAGGCACTTGACTTTCCAGCTGAGCTCACTCTACATGCAATCAACTAACTGGATTTGTTTTTTTATAAATAACAACTATGATAAAAACATTTATTTCCTATGTAAGGGTTAGATAATGGCACGAGAGTTCTATGTGATTTAGAGTGCCGAGCATTTAGATAGAAAACCACGAGCGCGCTAGCGGTTCTAAGTATCGCTAAAATAATACGAAAACGTTAATAAATAGGCTTTCACTTTAAACAATAAGGTATTAAAGTAACACTTTTATTTTATGATTCAGTTATACTTACGTAGAAATCACTTAATAAAAAGCCACTAGAGTTAGTAACCGCAAGAGACCACCACTTGGTTGGCACTGATAACAGTTGAAACTGAAACTGAAAGGAAAACGATTCATTAGTGAGGCCCTTTTAGGGTAAATTCCGACTAAGCGACACAGCATTGAAACAGCGACATGAAGGACATGAAATAACGACGAACGTCTGAAATTGCGAGAACGACAGAGAGAAATAAGAAAACAATAGACGAAATTCCGACAGCGACATGTCCACCTTCCGAGACTGCCACACGACTAGTTTAGAAACTCAGACAGGAGACATGTATATCCCCCTCCCCTCCCCCTGAAAGGGCCTCATTAGTGGATTTGATAACATCGGGGATATCATTGACGTATAAGAGGAAAAAAACAGGGTCTAGTATTGAGCTGAGGCACGCCTGAGTCCACAGGAAGTGTTCTAGAGTTGGCACCAAGTACAGTCACACGCTGTTTACGCCTTTAGTTAGGTATGACCGGAACCACTGAAGTAGGCTACCTCCAAAACCAGACATGTGTAGCTTGTGCATCAGACGTTTGTGATTGGGGGAGAAGAGGCAGAGGGAAAAAACAACCCGGTTTCCTATTACCTTGGGAGTTGCCTGCAGAGGAGACTACAGTTGTTATATGATGTCGACGACTTTTGCTGCTTCTCCTTATCTATTCGTTTGTTCGTACCGTACTGACAAGCTAGAAATGATACTGTTGAGAAAGGTATGCGTTTTTTCTACGTCATGAGCTCGAGCCAAATATTTTCCCATCCGGCCCTGGTGTAGCCTGCTATGCAGACGTATTTTTCACTCTCATAAATTCGAAGAAAAAAGTAACGTCTGCTTTCCCGAGCGCTTAATTAGTTTCCAATATGCACACCTCATTGTGTTATGGACCAATCAGATTTTACCTTCCATATCCTGGAAAGTGACGTTATGTTGCATACGAGAGTGTTCACTGGCGCGCCAATTCACTAAAATTATAACAATGGCTTTGATTGGGCGTCGCTCAGTGCATATTGGAAACTATTTAATGAGAGTGAAAAAATACGTCTGCATAGCAGGCTAGCCCTGGTGTAAACGTGTGATTAAAATTCTGAAAAATATTTGGTAACCCTACAAGATCAACTCTTTTGTTATTGTTGTGCTCAATGTTTTATATTAAATTCAGCTTTTTTGAGGTGAATATAATTGCCTGATTTTAATACACGATGCGGCTGGCCCGCCTCAGTGCCTGTGAAACACACCAAAAATTAACTATGCGGTTGCATGGGGTGGGCTGGCTCGGTTTCAGAGACCGGGCCAGCTGGGCTAGACCGCCTCATTTAATCGCGATCACCGGGGGCTATTATCTCCTTGTGGCAGCCATTTTGTAAACAACGAGTTTCCCGCTATTAAAAACGTTCGCGCCAGTTACCTTAGCCCGGGCTTGGCTTGCTGTAATATAGCACTCGACAAAACTTTGTAGCTGGAAAGTTAAGATTGTGCATGACAGGTTTCGAGGTATTCTCATTGACAATGACAATGATTTTATTCGCATTCCCATATTACATGAATGGTATTGCTAATAGACTAGTATAAAATACACGGGGAAAAAGGAAAGGAAAAAAAAACGATAATAACAAGTATATATATTTAAAGTTCATACTGCGGCTAGACGTGAATAAATACGTAAAAAGATTGCTAGAGTTAAAAATCCAATTTTGCTTCATTTCCGGTTTGGGTCCTGTATCGAATCGCGGGAAATTCGAACATGTCACGTGCTTGTAAGTGCTTCCATCCCATGATGCCACAGAACAGGGCTATTGTTAAAATTTCAAAATGGCGTCCACCGGTAAGTGGGAAGTGGTTGGGAGAGGCAAAAAAAGGTCATTACACGACAAGAAGAAGGAGAAATTCAAGCCAGCTGATGTGCCCAAGATAGATATAACAAGTAAGAAGAATGATAGAATATTGATTGGTGTAAAGAAGGTTTAATAACCTAACAGTGACACGATCGCGGCTGTGATTGGTGTGGAACTCGTTGTGACACGTATTCAGTTTAGAAGTTCTGCGATTTTCTCGCAGAGATTACTATTCTGTACTTAGGAATCTTTGAAATTTCTGATCGAATTTTCTTTTTTTTAATTACACGTACCGTGTGTCATATTTCGCTTAGGACTTTGAACTGCAGCACTTAAATACCCGCTTAAATAGTAATTAACGGGTAATTAAGCTTAACTCCTTAAGTTAAGAGTTAAGTAAGAAATATATATAGTAGGCAATTAATAAATTGAAGTTAGTTTTTGTGTGTCTGACCTATTGTTGATGATGATTTTCATGATAACATGGTCAAAATAGCTGTGGATCCATAGGATAGGATAAAACTTCATTTATACATGGTGTGTCCTTCAGGTATAAATATATATAATAATGTAATGTATAATAACAATATAAAGTCAAAAGATAAAAATAAAATAGCCATAAGGATTTCCATCGAATATTAATAATTCTAATGACACTAATAATACACGAATAATACCATACTACTACTAGAAACTAAACTACATGATCAAACAAACTAAAAATCCTGCTTTACAAAGACGCTGTGTTTATCGCGTGTCATAATTATCACATATCACCCTGAAATCATGGCAAATTATTTGAGACTTAAAGTCTGTCAGTGATGATGCCTGTCTTAGGTTTTGGGGTAAACTGTTCCACAGCACTGCTCTACTATAACTAAAACTTATTTTGTAATAGTCAGTGTGCAGGAGCGGTACTACCAGTTTATTTTCTGAATTTCTTAGACTATAATGTGTTATTTGATCTATTAATAAATTTTGAGCTCAAATACTCCAGGGTTTCATTATGCAAAGCTTTATACGCCAACATTGACTTATCTACTAACTCTTCGGCACTAGCATCGTAACTCGAAAAAGTTGCTATGTGTGCGGCATGGTTTTGAAGTTTTTGGAGCTTTTTAGAAAGGCCTTTGTTACAGTTTCCCCACACCTCACTGCAGTAATTAAAGTGCGGATGAACTGAAGCATTGTAAACCATAAGAAGTATTTCGCAGGGGACAAAGTCCTCTATGCATTTAATTACACTTATCGCAGAGGCCATTAAAAAAAATATCATATCAATGAATGTGATTCACCCAGTTCAGGTTCGTAATCGCAGGCAGTGATTACTTGAATATTTGCATGGAGTTGTGAATACAAAGGTTCTTTATCAAAAGGTATGCATACTTATTAGCTGAGTACGAAATCTTTATCAAAAGTTAATTTACTCATTAATAATTTTATTGGGATTTACAGTACTGTGCATGTGATCTAAATACTGAGCTGGGATTGGTTTTCACCCTCATTAATAAATTATTCATGAATTTTACAATAATATTATACAGTAGACACACGTACCCATTGGGTACCCATTTTTCATTCTGTAAAGGAATGTTTTCTTTAATATTATCATGTTTTGATGAATACAGATCCTGTGCCAGAAGCTGAGACCATCTATCATGCATTTGAGAAACATGAAAAGAAGATAAACAAGAAATTTGAGATGGACAACAACCATTTTGATCCATATGCCGAGGTACCGGATGAAGGGCAGGAGTCTGACAAGGGACAGGAAGCCAAGAAAATAAATAGGAAAAAGATGCCACCTACCAAGCCTCAGAAAACAGAACAACAACTACTGCAGGAAGCACTACAGAGGGTGATTTGATTATAGTGAAAAAGTTCTCTAGTTGTAATACTTAAGAGTAACACAGGGCTGTACATTGTAGATAAAATCTGAAGTACAGTAGATGGGTATAATCCTGTCAGAATAGTACTGATGTAGGTGGGTAACTTTAGTGAAGGGCATAAGACCTTTGCCTACTTTAGGTGCCGCAAAAAAAAAAGCAGCCGGGACAATTGACGAAGTAGCAGGTGACATTTGCTGGCTTCCAGCTCTTATCTACAATCCTGGTGATAAGTACTATCAATGATTCTTCGTCCTTAAGTGCATATGAGCCCTAACCAGTTATCACTGATTTAAAGGTCGAAGTGGAAAACAAAATGACCAACATACATGTACACTGTATGTACATGTAGATTTTTTTTTATTAGCTTAAGGAATCAAATTTCAATGACGTCATTTAAAGTAAAAGCCAATTCAAGTTCATTTTGCTCTGTTTTTATGCCAGCTCCACTTAATAAAATATATTTCAGAAAGATTGCAAGGATCACATAATTATCTGAAGCCAGAAAAATAACTGAAAAAATAAACACATTCAATGTTATGACTCAATTCATTTTTAACTCATTAGCATAATGTGACTTAAATAACGTCATTTCAAGTATTTATAATGCATTTTAAAGTAATATTATGGCCATAAATCACCCAAAACTGATTGAACAAGATTTTAAAGATTTTAATGTGCCCAAATAAATGATTTCTGCCTTAGGACTCGTATATGAGTTGTTATAACTAGTAAGTAACATACAAATTACATGTAGGGTTGTCGTTAAGGTTTTAATTTGCTAGACAACTGTGAAAAATAGCCAGTCCTTTTGTGCCATATACTACAACTCTGGCTTTAAGTTTAACAATAAGTAGCCTTATAGTTGCTGGTTATTAAATCGGTGGTAGCTGGCTTCTAGTGATAGCATGCAGTAGACTTGCAATCAAGAGACCTGAGTGAGTTAAATTCTCTATGACTATCAGTGTGATCACACCTGAGAACACCAATCTTTTCTACTCCCACAAAGACTTGACTTGCTTACCTACCTTACCTAATAATGAAATGATTAAGTTAAGAGACTAGTTTAAAGCAAATATGCTTTCAATTAATGTTAAGAAAACTAATTACATGATTTTTAAACCTAGACAAAAAGGCATATAATTGATTTATTGATTACACTAAATGACCACATAATTGATCAGGTCAAGGAGGTTGTGTTTCTTGGTGTTATTCTGATGAACACATATCCTGGAAGCCTCATATTTACCATGTTGCTAGTACATGTGCATTATAAGGTATCAAAGTCAATAGGAATCCTTTATAAATCAGGTTTTTGCCTTTCTATATATACATGTAGATCCTCTTTATTTATGCTGTATTACTCAGACTCTTATGTACCCATATCTTCAATACTCAGTATCATAGTTTGGGGCTCAACGTACTCTTCAAACCTTTACAGAATAGTTTTGCTCCAAAAACAAGTTGTTAGAATTATTAGCAAAGAGGCATTTGAAGCACACACTGATCCGATTTTTAAAGAGCATAAGATTCTAAAATTGGAACACATCTTCTTATTTCATTTAGGCAAAAAAAATTTTTATGCAATATTCTACCCTGTTGCTTTGATGAGTTTTTCATATGAGCCAATCAAATTCACGACTACAACACAAGAAAAGTCCAACCTACGTGTATTCAGTGTTCCATTTTGCCGAACTAACATAAGACAATTCTCTGTTAATTACCAAGGTCCAACATTTTCTAATACTCTTAGCCTGGATATCCGTGAGACGTCTACCCTTAGTATGCCTTTTCAATCTAAATTAAAAAGTTATCTTTTTTTGCTTATTTGAGCAATTTTTTACCTTAATTATTTACTTGTATCTTTGATTTACTCAAACTTATGTTCATGTTGCACCACTGCCACCTTGTATTTCTACCATATCTATTTAAAAAGGGAGCCCAAAATTTACAAGCCTTAGGGTTTCTTTTGGACTTCCTGGCCACACTTTACGTACATTTGTAAGCCAGGGCTCGAAATTGCGCCCGATACGGGCGTAAATACGCCTAGATTTTTTCGTTTTACGCCTAAAGTTTTCCACTTAGGCGTAAAATTACGCCTAGATCCTCTTACAAAGGTAAAACTTATTGGAAGACAAGTCTTATTTCCAAATCTCTAAAACGATCTGATTTTTTTGAAAAAATTACTACCATTTGCAAGCAAGCGTTTAGTGTAAACTTTTTTGTCTGTTGTTTCAAGTTTGAAATGCATAGTTTACTAATTACGCGGCGACGTTTGGCGTGTGAAGTCTGAACTTTTAACTGCAAGTTTGACAGCTCCTGTAATGTAAACTATTTTCCCGTGCAAAACAAGTTGTTTTGCATGACAAAACCTATAGATAGGAGCTGTCAAACTTTGACATTTACGCCTAAATTTTGGAGAATTACGCCTAAATTTTTAAGCTGGGCGTAAAATTGCGGCTCCTTTTTTTTCTTAATTTCGAGCCCTGTAAGCTATGTCTTATGTAATACATCTCATGTAATTGTGGCTAATAAACTTGACTTGACTTGTACTGTACTTAACAGGCTGTGTGTCAAGTACCTATGAAGTACTATCTTTTGTTTATTACTATTTCCATTGAAGTGCGACTGTAAAAGTTTCAATTCTCGTTTGGAAAATTGCATTTAGCTGAACAGCAATCAAACAAGTACTGTCTACTAGTCACAATGTATAATGCACTAGTCAAAGTAAACCCCCACCCCCCCCCCCCCCCCCCCCCCCCCCCCAACCCGGGATAGGGTGGGGATTTGGCCTCACAGGGAAAGCAATTCCCCGCCACATTTTGCCCCACGTTGGCCCCACAGTTCCCCCACACTCCATAGTGGGGCATCAAATAACCGATTTTCCCCCACCCTCTGGGGCACTCTACCGTGTCAAAAGCGATCACTTGCCCCACATTTGCTGCACCCTGTCCCGGGTTGGGGGGGGGGGGGGGTGGGGGTTTACTTTGACTAGTGTATAATTAGTCTAGGCGGTGCACCTTTGAAGGCTTTGTTTTGAGACTAGACTCAATGCTTGAATGACGGTTGGTTAAATGCAATTTTCCAAACAAGAAACTTTCAGGGTCACACTTCAATGAAAACAGTAATAATGCCAGTTATATTGAACCTACTGAAATTGTTTTCTAGGTTAACTTGACTCAGTTGAAGAATAATCTTGCAAAAGATGAGGCTTCATTCCCAACTAACCCATCTGTGAGTAGGCATCATTAACTATGTTTACATTATTCATGACTATCCTCTGTATAATGTTTTTTCTAGTTCTGCTTTCTACTGAAATTCTCTTTCAGTTTTGTTTTGATTATACTAATCTATGTAAAGGCCAGGGCATAATATTTTTACATGACTGTATACATACCGTAGTACATTATTTTATGAGTGGTAGCGTGCAGTATGTAAAGCTCTAAAGTTAAAGCTGCAGTCCCAGAATTCGGAAGTGAATGGAGCCATTACTTTCATAACTTCTTCAAGGGGGAGCCAGGGTGGCGCAGTGGGTAAGCACTTCACCTCTCACCTCTGTGACCCGGGATCGATTCCCGTTCATGGTGCCACATGTGAGTTGAGTTTGTTGGTATCTTGCCCTTTCTGTGAGGGTTTTTCTCCAGGTTCTCTGGTTTTCCTCCCTCCACAAAAACCAGCATGCTAAATTCCAATTCAGCTCCTATGGTTGTTTCAGATCTTGTTGGAGGTTTTTTTCTTGGTTGTTTCCGTTAAATTACAGTAATAGGAAATAGTTGCATGTCTGTTGCAGAATGTACAGATCATACAATAATAACAGAGCTCTGAATTTCTAATGAGACCTGAAATAACCACAGGGGCTGATCAAAGTCAGGACCCAGCTACCCATAGATCGTATTGAAATTTAGCACGTTGGTTTTTGCGGAGGGAAGGGAGGATAACCAGAGAACATGGAGGAAAACCCTCAGAGCAAGGCCGAGATACCAACAAACTCAACACACATATGGCGGTGCCTCTGGGAATCGAACCTAGCTGGGCCACAGTGGTGCCAGGCGAAGTGCTTAACCACTGCACCACCCTGGCTCTTTCCACGCCGAAGGTCCAGGACAGCAGATCGAGCTCTATACGTGCATAGAAAATTATATATATAAATAACTTTATTAAAGTCTCAATCTTATAGCTTGGCACAAGTGCCTTGCTAATCGGGGAGACTACGTCAGTGGACCTACGATTTTACGTCCTTATCCGAAAATTAACTTCTAAAGAGAAAAAAGAAAACACCCATGCAAGTCAAAATAATTTCACATCACATGTCCTTGCCCATTCGCCAGCTTGCTCAATGTAAAGTAAAACAATATTACATTATTTGTATAGCGACATTGTGTACTACATGTACATGTTTGTACACGATGGCCAAGTGGGCAAGTAGCCTACACAGGAACTTAGGTTGTTGGTTTGAATCCTGGTTAGGATAGCCTGTATTTTTTCCCTTTTTCTTCTTCTGGTCAAAATTAGTTAGTTTACCAAATTTGGAGAAATTAGATTGGCTATCGACCATGCAATGAGGTTACAAACATACTACTTATTCTTTTGATGAAATTAGTCATTTTCATCATTTACGGCTAGTCTTCTGAAATTTAAGTTTTATATTATTATTGAAGTGGAAAATTACCTAAAATGTGTAGCTCTGCTTACTGTAGTCTTGACTATATTATAATTATGATAATAATATTATACTTGATTAAAAGACAGTAGAATTGATTGATACATTAATTGAATACAATATGCAAGCATTAGTTGTAAATACTATACTGGACATCATTCTGTGTTTCGTTTCCACCATTCTAGTTGTGGCTGAAGGACATGGCATCTTATGTTCATCTACAACTTCAGAATGTTCCTGAGAAAGACCCTGTCTTTGAAGACAAGCCAAAAGGTACATGTAGTTATATATAAGAATGAGTGAATCTTTATTTACATTTTTGCCTTTAGTTACTGTATAATTTGTGTTATTTAGCAGAAAATGTCATTTCTCTTTGGATGAGTAATCAAGCGTAGCGAAGTGCACAAAGAAAAAGAGAAATTAGTTCCACTGTCTATTGTTTGTGCTGTCAAGTGCCAGCCAATCAGATTTTGCTAGATTAGTTTAATATGTAATGAGCATAATATTGTTTATAAGGGAATGTGTTAGGATTATTCAGTTATTGTCAGTGGTTCTGATCTCACTCAAATATAATGTCTAATTTTAGGTACATGTAAGCTGGATGTAAAGAAAATAAAGTAGACTGGGGCTACATGTAGCTGATTAGAACCATTCCACTGCATACATGTACATGTGCTTGTGTGTTGATCTTAAGATTAGGAATTGCACTTAACTCAAGAACATAAAAAATCTATTTACAAATAAAGGATGGTTCTCTGTTTTCTATAAATTAATGCACACTCAAGGTCTTGAAAAGTTGTGAGTGGATCTGTACAAGCAGACTGGATGATCTGTAACAGACTTAATCTAAATTAAGACAAAACTGAATTCTTGTTTATCAACTCTAAATATTGGCTGAGGCCTCCTCTTGAATGCATGCGACTCAAATTGGCAATGAAGAGATTGAACCAGTACTACTACTGCATCATTCAGTAAGGAACCTTGCATCAGCGAGGAATATTAAGAAAAATTGTGTCAGCTGGTTAAAAAGTGAAAAAAGTTAATTACATGTCTAGATAAAAACTGAAGTTCTAAGTTACTGTAATATAGGAAGCTAATTTTAAAAGATACATCTTTAAATGTTGCTTAAAATGCTCAACAGAATCACTGTCTCTAATGCAAAGTTAATCTGTTCCATAGTCTCGGCCTAACAACCGAAAACGATCTGTTCCCATAGGTTTTGAGGTTTGCAACTGGCTCTATAGTAACAGTATTTGATTTAAAAAAATATTTTTATTCATTAGCTATATTTTAGATTAGATTATTTGAAGCATTATGAGCAAGTGTGCCAGATTTAGTGCTATATAAATATTATTACTATTAATGTTATTACAAATGGATATTACCACTAACAATTAACAATAATCAAACATACAAAATACAGTGGCCAGTTGATTGTTAAGACACAAACACAAGTAAAAATGCATTATTCAGATCAATATAGTTATAAAATACATGTACATGTAGGAGAAAACGAATAAAATAATAGCAATTAGTTTCAAGGAGCAAAATAAATCCACTTCCTTCTGATTGGTCAACCCGTCCAACCGCAACAAAAGTATTTATTGACTAGACAAATTATTTTGCCTTGTTTCCAAAAAAGAAGCAATAGAAACCGATTTTGAATCCAGATTTTAGTATAGATCTTGGACAAAGTCTTGAAAATGCCAAAGAGCAGAACTGCTGAGTAAAACAGTTGTTGTTGAAAAGAAATAAAACTCGTATGACAGTGCATTTTTCAAGACTTTGAAGAACTCGTTTGGCATACCCTGGTCCCAGAGGTTTTCTAGAGAGAGAACAGCTGCGGAGAAAAAGCCGCTTCGCGCCGAATCAGCAAGAAGCTCACTGATCGCCGCTTCGTGGCTCTTCTCACAACAGATGTTTTCAAGTCCCAACGTGTTTTGCTTGATTGACATCCACCAGAACACAACTTTTTGGGTGAGACTAAATTTCTAAAGGGCATGTGTGACTGAAAATCGCTGTAATTAGAGACCTTTAGATCTGAGTATTGAATTACAACTTTCCAGAATCGAGGAATAATTTTAAAAGATACCGTATTTGATCTAATAAGCGCCCTCTCTCGAATAAGCACCCCGTCCTCCTCAAGATATCACTATGAATACAGGAATACATGTAGGCCAATGACGAGGTGAACATTATCGAAAATGATGAAGATGGGGACGATGATGTAGATGTGCAATGAACTACCCTTGGACGTCATGTTTTTTAAAACTAAAAGCTACATCATAGAAAACAAACTCTGAGTCCTAGTAATTAAGTGCCTCTCCTCGATTAAGTGTCCCCCCCCCCCCTCAATTAAGCGCCCCCTTCAACACCAAATTTGAAATAAGTGCCTGGGGTGCTTATTCGATCAAATATGGTATACAAACAGATACTCTTTAGTTAGTAGCTTGTTCTCATGTCTCTAGCATCCTTTGGCAGAATTGGAAAATCCCTACTTTCCTTGCAGGTGAGATATTTTGACTCTGAAAGTTATTACTTGTAGTCAAAGTCATACTCGGATCTAAAGGTCTCAGTCTGTTATAGAAATCAATAAAGACTTTAGTTACTGTATCAAACCTAAAACATGGCATTTATTCTAGACTATCCGTCTTGCTTACTGGACAAGGAGACCAAAGCTTTCATTGTTGAAACATTACAGAAGTCTTGTCCTACGACTTTGGACTTGTTTTTCCAGTACTGCATGAATGAAATGGTACTCGAGATGAGTCGAGGTAAGAGAGAATATTATTATTAACTTAAAGCTTGACTCTTTAGTTGAGGTACATTGTTGACTTTTATTCATATTTGGTTGGACATTCTTGTCACTGTCTAAATATAGCACACCTGTTCACAAAATGTATTTCTATTCACAGGTCATTCAGTGTATGGGATGCAGATCATGATTCAGTGTACTGTTTTGTGCTGCCCTAAGATTACTGTGGCTAAGTTAGAAGTGGTGGGTAGAGTTAAACCAGTATGAATTAAGTTAAATTCCTGGGCCTGGTTGTTGCTATATAATGTATCCCAGGATATATCACTATCCCGAGGTTAAACTGTACAGATTACAATTGAAGGGCTGTGTGCAACATGGACATCCTGATCACATTCTAAATTCTCCTTCAAAATATTTGTTTTCTAAGGAGAATTTAGAACGTGATCAGGAGTTGCCTTCAAAGTGAACCCTTTTGCATTTGCTCAAAGCAAACCCAAATGTTCACTGTGTTCACTTAAAAAGCAAACACGGCAAACATTTCACTTTAGGTTAGTTTTCTAGGTGGTACGTACTGTATGCCCTTGTTGTGCAAAAAGGGTGTAAGTGTCTCCTGATCACATTCTAAATTCTCCTTCAATATCTTTGTTTTCTAAGGGAGAATTTAGAATGTGATCAAGAGTTACTTACGCCCTTTTTCGAACCTGGGCCACAGAGGTGAGAGGCGCGCTTAACCACTGCGCCACCCTGGCTCCCCTTTACACATCCATGTTATCTTTGTGCCTTATATCAGTGATTTTACCAAATGAAGGGGTCCGTGCAAGAACAGCGTAAGTGACTTCTGATCAAATTCCAAATTCTTCTTGATATTCTTTGTTTTCTAAGAGAGAATTTAGAACTTGATCAAAAGAAATACATGTAGTCTCATTCACAAGGAGAAAGAAATTACACATTAGTTGGAAAAAGAAACATTTATTTCATAAATAACTCATAGATGCAACAATTAAATAAAGAAATATTTCACTATTTACCTGCTGTAGAGTTGATATCAATGATTATAATATACTCGACAAAATACCTGGATTCTGATTGGTCAATAACGAGCGCATAAAAAGGTTACAGAGTGCACAGTTGTACACTCTCAGCAAATGTTTGCTTTAAGTATAATTATTTTAAACAAAAAATGCATCAACCTGCCTGTGCTATACATGATTGCCTAGACTTGCTCCAAGTCGAAATCGCTGAGTCACTGGGTCAAAAATCGAGCGCGTGAATCGAAGTGAGAGGCGAGTTCGACTTGTTTCACTTGCAGGAAATTGAATCGGGGGTTTATGTATTGGCGCGGAAACACGTTTCAGGGGCGGAGCTTACATTTCGCGCCTTTGACAAACTCTTTCTGAGCACAATGAAATTGTAAATACCACATCCACGGTCGACTGACTTGACACGTCAACAACAATGCCGGAAGAATTGACGCTTTGTGATTGGGCAAATCTTAGTACGTCATAAGCCACGCCTCCGGTTGAAAAATCAACGCTGCAAGTGGGAAAAGTCCTATGTGCGGGGGGCTAAGAAGGACTTTGAGAAAGTCTAATGATTGCCAAAAGGCTTGTGCAATTATGAGAACTTTCAAAAAATCACTCAGTGCCCATAAATCATGTAAAGCATGATCAAGTTCATGCGATTTCCTCTGCTAAAGAAATTGGACTGATATGCATTTACTGCCCTTCATTTTACCGCAGTATGAAGAGATGTTGATTGGTAGGAAGAGTCGGCCCAGGGAGGCATTAGCCATCATGTGGTCCCTGGGACAACTGCCAGAAAATAATCTGGCACAGGGCATGAAAGGTGAGGCATGTTAACTTGTTGAGCTGACTGTACCACTGACAATAGAGATGTAGATAATAGCTAGGAAACATGCTAGACTGCCAGAAGTCCCCCCTTTTCCCTCCACCGATGGTCTAAGAGCAGAGCAAGCGAAGAGTATCAAACGTTTGGATGTATTCGAGCTGGGAGAATGGGGGTTAGAAAAAACATTCTCTACCCCTTCCTTTTTTCTCTCGCTTCAGCTAGCTAGTCCCCACCCAGACTACTCTTCGCATGTTCCATTTGTACATGATCAACGGAGGGAAAAGGGCCCGGGACTGCTCACTGTCTAGCTATTTTCCTGACAGTTTTCAACTTTGGACTGGCTATAGGGAAGCAGTTAATATGGAAACAGTAAATGTGAAACTGCCAAGCATTAAGACCGGAATAAAAATGATAAACAAAGTTGTTTATACTCGGATTTGAGGATTATTATTCCCCTAGCTTACATTGTATATTAGCTAATTACTGAGATCAAGTCAATATTCCGAGGCATATTATTTGAACATCTTGCTCAAGGCATGATATAGTTCTGTAGTAGAAACTGGTATACCTAATAGGTAGTGAATGCTGCCGCTCGGTTAAGGCTAGAAATGTATTAGAAGAAAGCCTACAGTAGCTATTTGGCAGGAAAAATATATTACTGGTAACAAAAATGTCAAGGTGTGATACCTGATATGTGTTAGATGAGTCGCAAGATACATGTAGCCCCAAAGCTATACAATAGACTGAAGCCTGTTTGAGCTGTGGCTTGTTTTCTCAAAAGTTGTCCCGATATATTTTCAGTTTATCCCGTTATATCAATAATTTCCCGGTAAATTCCTTGAGTTCAATTCCCAAAATGTTCTTAAGATTCCCACAAAAGAAACTCCTGTTCCCCCCGTAACAGGCATACATATTTACACACGCTGTAGTAAACACTCAGATTGCATTATATGGTCCGCGCGCATTGTTTTTTGGTGTCCTATCGTAAAAATCCCCTTCTCTTCACGAATAGCGCAACAGGTTCTTTAACGTCCTCCATATATGTCAGTTATCACATTTTCTTGGCCCTGTTATCTTCAAAAGTAGTTACATGTCTGTAACATATTTTTCATTTTGCATTGATTTATATTTTTCTTTATTTTTTCATCCTGACTGGAATCCACTAAAATCGCGCGCGCTCTGAATGGCTGGCGACACGGTCTGTTTTTTTTTCTCATCCAGGCCGGCTAATTCCAAAGTTTTTCAAATTCCAAGTTTTTGACATGATTCTTACGTAAACGTACATTAGAATTGAACGCGATGTATTGAAAGGAATCCATTGAAAGCCTTTCAAAAAGGTGAACTGCATAGTATTGCCAGTGATTTGAGTGAAACAAAGATCGCACGCTCAAGACTGACCAATGTTTCGCTTCTTGTGGGAGCGTACGACTGAATTAACAAGAGCAAGTACAATAAATTGAATTCATGAGGGGCGAAAATAAAACGTTATTTACCGATCTTAGTCGGTCTGTATGGAGAAAAACTTTGTCGGTCTTGAAAAGAGCCCTCGGTCTGCAGCCTTTGGCCAAGGTTTTTCGGCTCCATATGACGTCACGACCAGTATACGTAAATAGCATAAAAATTATATCTCCTTTCTAGTGTGGACCACAGTAATGATGCCAGTTCTAAACACAAAGCAACTTGCTAAGTATGCTATCGAATACTTGGAAACACTCTTGAGGTGAGACTGGCAGAAAGATATGCAATTACGATATGCTCACGAAATACGCATTGAGGGCCTGGTTACATGTACATGAAGGGTTGTATTGTAATCCCTCGAGACTTTTGCATATCGACAACAAATGGATGCTGTAATGGTCCTAGCACTAGGGTCAATCTCCCTTCGCATAAACAGTTCCTAGCTGATTCATTAGTTTGCAAGTGCCATTTATGTCCACTAGCAAAAATACGGCCCATCCATGATGCTTAGCGGCCTTTTGTTTATTTCCGCTTCGTGAAACTAATCAAACTAAACAGGAAAACTACAACATAAACTTTCCAAAAACAGATTCAAATTGAAACTATCATACGAAACAGCAGGATTGCAATGATTTTAAAATTATTGGAAGACAACTCTTACAAAACAGTTTTCAACCGTGACAAAATGGCGTCCATAGCGCGTAAAACATGATGGTTGGTCTATATTCCTTCAAGGGACCAGCCTCGATTTTGGATGCCCTAGAAAATGGCCAGAAAACCAAACTTCAGTTTTATAGTTTGAGATTCTCGACTTCAGTGAGGATGATTAAGAGAAAAACAGATTCTGACTACCTTGATTTGTTTAATTGATAATTGGATTACAGGAGAGGAAACTGATAGCTTGTGAGGTGTGCAAAGGACACTGGTTGAGACGGCCTCTTTAAGAAAGGCAAATTGAGATTTTATCTTTCTTCTACCAAACAAAAATTCAGATTAGAATAAGAATAATAACAACAACAATGGCATTAACAAGTAGCACGCCTACAATGTGATGTCCTTATCCCTATCCTCTCATCATCAATGCTCATTCTAGGCCGCGATATTTTTGCGCTTTGACTGCCAACCTTCGCAAAAACTTTGTTTACGCAAGACACGTATTCGCATTTGTACTCTAAGTCCAGCGCGTTCATTCATTATATTTGTAAACTCCATCATGAGGCATAATTTTTCGATTGTTACAGAAGGATTTTTTTGCGAAGCCGGGTAACCAGTTTCCAATTGTAAAGCACGTGACTATTTTCTAGAATGCGCACACTATTGTTGTGTTTATATATTAGATAGACAGAGATATTTCGTGCTCTGTTTCGATCAAGTTTGAAAAATTCTCCTATGACACAACAAATGTCCCTAAATTTAAAACGCAATGAGACACATGTTCCACTTCGTTTGATTTCTAGAATGAACACTGCATCATGGTAAAGTTCTGATGCTGTGTTTCTCTCTCCAGGGAGTGCAGTGCTGTGAATCAGCAGACAGTTCTTCAGCCTTGTGACTTCTTCTCTGTCATGGCTTTGACATTTTCGTCATCCTCTGCCTTAGCTGGTAACCATGGGTACGCATTGCATATTGATATTCTATTCTAACTTGTTGTCGTCAGTTGGTATTCTATAAGTACTCGTGGTTATGTTTACTCTTTATGTTCCAGTTTACAGAGGAAGATGATTGCCATGTATCCTAAACTCAAGGTACTGTATACTTTAAATGACAATGGTGGCTAAAGTAAACAAGTTGCACAATAAACATATTGTTGGTGAGTGGTCAGTCGACCACTTACCAACATTAAGAACTGTAGTTTAGATGGTTGCTATCTATAGTCTGTATAACCATCCTTTCCTCCGACCACACTTACGATAACAAACGCATGTCGCAGATAGTTGTGTATTGATGAAAATATTGTGCTCAATATATGTCTTTTCTTCCCGACCACTTACCAGCCACTTACCAACCAGTTACCGACCACGTACCGACCACTTACCAGCCAGTTACCGACCACTTACCGATCACTTACCGACCACGTACCAACCACTTTCCGACCACTTAAAACTACGGCATGCCCGTAGCCTTACCGTAACCGTACTGTAACTTACTGTACCGTAACTCTGTAATTTGAGTCCACTCTATCACATGCAGCTTATGGCTTGTATTTCTCCCATTTTCTTTACTCATGTTCTAGATTTATGTGATATCAAGATGTCCAGGTTACTTGGCCTCAGAGTCATCACACCGCGGCAAAATGTCACGCGCATGCGCCTTAGATGAACCCAGCGCGCGCGCGTCCGCCCAGTACTAGTTTCCCGCCGAAACTAAAATAAAACAGAGACAATCACCCCTGTTTCTACTTTTAAGCACGTATGTGTATTTACGTGAAATGTTTCGCGAAAAATAGGAAAACTACTTAAAAGATAAGCTTTAGACTTTAACAGGTTGAAGTTTTCTTAATTTGTAATTCACTGTGAGTTTACTAAGTTATAAAATTATTTACTAAAAAAGTTAAAGCCCTCGGTAATTGTATTTGATAGCAGAGCCTTCGTTCTTTCGGCCAGCAGAGCATACCGTTTTGCGCGGTGTGAAGAGCCATTGGCCTAAGATGTAGTAATAGTATATTTTTAGTAGTACAGAAGTAGTATTTTATTTATCCACGTTTCACAGAGTGAGCTCGAGGCTCGTTTAAATGTGTACGTACTAAATTATTACAAAGTTAATAAGTATGAAAAGAGAGATGTAAAACTAAAAACAACATTAATTTATATACCGACAGGAAAATACACGGAATAAATTGATAGAGTACATAGAGATACAACTTTGAATGCGGTAATTAGCTATTACTGGAATATATAGAGTAGCACGTAATAAAATAGTAACTTAACAGTACGTATATAAGATACGCAATATAATATAACGAGACATGTTATTGATATATATGTGAAAAAGAACATTCGAGTAGTTGTTGCAGAAGGAAAATCATGGGAAAAAGAACTACCAAAGATTTTAATGGCTTACAGAGCAGCTAGCTCCACATGCCATTCGTGGTATATCACCAGCCAAACTACTCTTTAATCGCGAAAACGCACGAAGGTGCCATTTTTCCAGGCTAGCGTTGGGTCGGAACTTCACCAAGAACATTGCTCAAAATTTGACATTTATTAAAGGCGCATGAAAAAATACTATGACAGAAGAAATCATGCAAAACTGCACAACTTTAGAGTTGGTGGTCTGCGCTAACCCTCTCAGTTCAAACCAATGACACATGTCATTATTGAATCACATGGTAGAGATTCTCGTCATCTAATGGTGGCATTTACGTTAGAAATGCAAAGCACCTCAAACATGTTACAATACATAATGATACAGTAAGTAATACAGAGGATGCATCTGAGGCTGACATGCCAAATGTTAAATGTAAGGGTGTGGGTGTTAATCAACCAGATACTGTGGAGGGTTCAGGCATTAGTCATAAGGGAACTGGTTCGTTAGTAGAACCAGAATCAGTTGAGCACAGTCCTCACCATTCTATGCGGGACATAAAGGCTGAGGATCCGCCTGCATATATTACACGATCAGGTCGTGTGGTTAAGTCTTCTAAAGATAGGAATTTTCACTACAGACTACTATTAATCTTCATTGATCTATGCAGCTAGTTCCTTCTATGGGAAATATGTAGTGTAGCGATGCAAAGAATGTAGTGTAATGTATGTAACGTAATTGTAAGCAATGTAATATATTAGTGACGTCGCTGTGTGTATAAAGCTAGAGATGTGAAAAACAATAAATTAGTCTTGGTTTGAAATGAAGCTGGCCTCTGACTCAACAGCTTTTTACGCTACAGCACTCAAATTTCTCAAGATCACTATTATCAACATCATCTTTCACATGGTAATGATCTTGTGTTCGGCACATGTGGATAAACTGTCGAAACAAAAATATGCATTTATGAATGCGGTCTGTTCTTTATCTTTACAGGCTATGTCATTCGGCAGTCTGCCCCAGACCTGTGGTCGTGTGTACTTCCCCACCCTACTGAGATATCTTAGTCGAGATGACCTGCCTGTAGAATACTTGACAGAGGTACTGTAAAATAAACGGCCCCATAGGACAGAACTACTCGACCGTAAAGGCCGATTTATAGGGTACAACTTTGTTGCTTTGCAATTACAGGGTTGCAACAGGTCAGGGAAAAGTAAGGGGAAAATATTTTTTTCAAAGTCAGGGAATTTTGATCTCGGTCAGGGAAAACTGGTATTTGACTAAAAGTCGGGGAAAAGTCAGGAACAATTGAAATTTTGAGAGTATTGTTAGAAGAAAAGGCTGAAGAAAAGAATCAAAGGTCAACTTGGTAATAAATGGGTGAAATGGACTGCTGTAAGGGGTGGTTGGAGGCCGTTGTGATATGATTTCTTTGTGTATTTGCGCAGGGAAAATTGAATTTGAGTCGGAGAAAAGTTAGGGAAAAGTCAGGGAATTTTGAAGTGTGATCTTTATGGCAACCATGAATTAGCTTATGCCTAGTAGCTACCGGTAGATCCCTCCTTTGGCCTACCACTTGCTTACAAATGTTGCATAGAACAAGAACAAGGTAACTGTAAGGTAATTGTATGCGACAATTGTAAGCCAAAGTTGTATCGTGTAAATCAGTCTTAATACGTCGCGGTTTTCCATTCCTCCAGTAGAATCGCATTACGGCAAGATACTGAACTGCCTCCACATGACGTAGGGTTTACTGTAATTCTTTCGCACTCGCGCATGGTTATGAAAGCGATACCCTTTACATGTCTGTTGGTACTATAAATTGGCTCTTTCGCTCTGACGACGGGCTAACACTTGAAACGTCAGCTGCTACTCGCTTCCCACGGTGGTTAGCATACCTTAATCCCCTCATAGTTGATTATACCAGAACTAAATAATTATCGTATGCCACACCCAAAATCCTTTGTTGCAAGTGATGTGATAAATCCCATATCCCACTGAATTATACTGTCTTGCAAGTGCAGTAATAACTAGTTATCGCCACTTGCATACGTAATTCACTGATGCCTGCTCCTACAAACTCAGTAAACTCTGTAAAATTGTATTTCTTTCTGGGTTAGGGTTAGTTAATGAATGTCCACTCGTGTGATATGGGATGTATCGCCCTCGTGGCCGTTAAGCATTACACGCGATGATAAATCCAATATCACACTCGGGGCCATTCATTAACCCTTACTGAACTCATGCTACAAAAATCCCTGAAGGTTGGGAAGGAGATGTAAACACGATGCGTAAACACATACGATATATATAGCGATGTTTCATCTATTACTATTAATGTGCCAGACAGTCATTGGTTCCTGGCACAAAGTGGCCTTTTGAAATTATGGTTGATGAGTACATGTTTCCTCAGCGGTAATCATGCGCTCAACACTTCAAATACCATTTCGCCACCCACCGTTCACTCTTTTGCTCTGGTGAAGGGCTAGCGCTCGAAACGTCAGCTGCTACTCGCTTTCTACGGCAGTTAGCAGCCTTAATCGACTTCCGTTGATTATACCTGTGTCTTCGCTTGAACAACCTACTTACGGATTTTCAGGCCCTAAACGTGTCTTTATTTCTTAGAAAACCATTTGAAACCTTTATTGTTATTAATGTGCCAAACAGACAGTCATTGGTTTCTGACAAAAAGCGGCCTTTTGAATTTATGGTTGGCATATTAACATAACAATTTTAATCTTTGTAAACACGAAACATTACCATTGACTTTTTTTTAGATTCTGGAATGTTTGACGTACTGCCTCGAGAAGGATACCGAGTGTTTTTCTCTGTGGATCGAACGCTATCCTAAATGCCTTCAAGAATCCAGGTAAATAGAGATGGTAGGCTTGTTAGGGTACCCAGAACCTAAACCAAGTGTTCATTCTGATTTGCGTGTCTTTGTCTCGTTGCAGTGCCCTTCTCTATCACATCGTTGATACATGGACGAGCAGATCCAGCAAGGTATATAGCATTGTCTATTCCATGGAGAACGTTATTGGTATTCTAGCTGGAAGATAAAGATAAACTCTCCTACTCCCCCCCAACCCCCTCAACCCCCCCGGCCATCCCCTGTCCACTGCTTCCCTGGCCTTTCGCTCGTACAAAACTTTATTTTCAAACTAGGCACTTTAATTGCCACCTGTTGGCATAAATAAACATTTCACTCTTTTCACCTTATGGCCATCATGGATTCAAAGCGAGGTAATCCTTTGTTTTTGCTAAGCTAAACTCGTTCTGATATCCCTCACTGCGAGGCTAAACTTGCAAAAACAAAGGGTTGCCTAGCTTTGAATCCAAGATGGCCACCAGGTGAAAAGAGTGACTTTCATACCTACACATAGATTTTATCATTTTATCCACTCGTCCTCACTTCTTATTGTTCTTTATTATAACTATTAGCATTTCTATCAATGGCGCATTTCCTTTGATTCTTGATCCGAGTACGTGCTTCCTCAGAGGTAATCACGTACTCAACACTTTATACACCATTTCCCCACCCACAATTCCCTCTTTTGCTCTGACCAAGGGCTAGCGCTCGAAACGTCAGCTGCTACTCGCTTCCTACGGCAGTTAGCATACCTCGATCGACTTTCAGTTGATTATACCAGTGTTCCGCTCGTACAACCAACTCACGGATTTTCAGACCACAAACGTGATTTTTATTCATTTCATAGAATAGTCTAATCGTATAATTTACCGACCGACGTAGCAGTTACGAGCTTGAAGTGGTTCATCTTATACACGCACGTGCTTTACGAGATCGAATTGGAATTTAGGTTGGTTTTTGAGGTGGGAGGAAAACCGGAGAAACCGGAGAAAACCATCGGAGCAACGGCGAGATAGAGCGGATTCCAATTGAGTGTCGGAAGTGTTTTGGTTTTGCGTTTACGAAGCTCTCCTATTGGCTGAGAAAGTAAACCAACCAACCAATCAAAATCCAAAGTAAAACCAAACGCAAATTGGTTTTGGTTTTTCTTTGGTTTGTCATTGGCTCACAGGGAAGCCATTTATGAGTTACTTGTGATTACTCGCTCCTATGATTGGCTGGCTGTGGGTAATTTGCGTTTGGTTTTACTACACTCAACTGAAAACCGCTCTAGCAACAAACTCGACTCATATGGCGCCGCGTCCGGGAATCGAACCAGGCCAGAGAGGTGAAAGGCGAAGCGCTTAAAGTGCCATATATCAATGTTTTTGCATATTCATAAAGTAGAGTTGATCTATTATTACCAGGTCAAGCTCTTTCTCGATACAACAACAGGAAGTCTTATTTTTTGAGCTCCGAATATTGAATCTAAACGTCCGCCATTACTGGAGGCCGTTCCCTTTGTTCAGCTTTAAACAAAGGTTTATTCAGCGGAAGTGATGTCATACACTTAACGCTCGCCTACTAAAAACGTCTTCACGTACTAACATGAGAAGAAAGTTATATTTATCTTTGCGAGGTTGGCTATTTTTTTATGCACACTATTTCGCGCCACGAGGTTGTCGTGTTAAGTGTATGACATCTCTTCCGCTGAATACTGAGAACGGCTTCCAGTAATGGCGGATAGGATTTAACCGGTAAACTCTCCTAAAATTTTGTGGTTTAACATGCCAATTTTTTTTTTTTTTTTACTATTTCGGATATTTCTAATACTGATTGATCTATTGACACTGAAAAAGTGGCAAATCGAAATGGTAAATTTTCGTCGTAGCGTCACTTTAACCACTGCGCCACCCTTGATGCTAGCCTCCTCCGCTGGCATCTCTAATTTTTGAAGAAATCAGATTATAGGAGGCTACCTTGATGCCTAGTTTTTCAGAAATATGTGTTCGTGTGCATGTGATACAAAGCGGAGCCTCATATCGTGCCTTGTCTGTAGATGGAATGGATTTCTTTTGTAAACAGGTCTGTCCCCGTCGCTGTATGTTATCTTCAAACAAAACACTGGCTGTCGAGCAAGAGGTCTTGAGTTCTGTCTGTATCAGTGTATAGAAGATACTATTAATTTCCGAGGGCTGTTTGGAAGGTTATGTCATCTTTATAAGCCTAATTCAGTTGTTATCGTCCGTTCTTTAGGTCAATAAGGACAAGCTCCAACAAGCTGTCTCTACTTTTCAAGTCTTCAATAGCGAACATGAGATGGCGAAACAAGTGGTAAGAAAAATTATGTCGATAGGAAATGTCAGGACTCCCATGGCTGTGACCTTAGAGTCCAGCCATCGTCCAATCCATGTGGGATATGATTTCGTTACTGAGTTACTGAGCATGCTCCGTACCAATGATTATCTTGTTTCTCAGTTTAATTTCTCAAAAACTTGAGCAGAAAGTGTCTTATGTATAGTTTAATATACTCGCAGTAGTGTTTTATCAGGTTTAAAAATACGATACCACAGCCCGAGTGTTTTTAAACCTGATAAATCACGTACTGCGAGTTTATTTAATGGCTTCAAAAATGATACTCCTAAAAGATAATAATGTTCAGATATTTTGATGAAAAACGAAGAATTGCTTGTTTATAGTTATATCGCGACTGACATGCGCAGTTGGAATACGGAGCGAAAAATCAGGTCCCACAATGGTGGGCCGATCGTCTAGGCATATACACGGAGTGCTGGAGCTTTTGTGTTTGAGCTCCCATATCGGGTCATTACACTCATGACTGTCTGTTTGGGAGAACAGCCCTGAGTCTGAGATTCTTCACATGGGCTATTATCACAGTTCGGCCATCTTGGATAAAACAATGGTTTTGGCCCCGGTAGCTTCGCACTGGTGGGTTTCAGAACGAGTTTACCGGACGAAAACAAAGGTTTTTATTCTCCTGGGACTCAATATCGCCGCCGCGTGATAATAACCCATGGGTCTCTATACGGATTTTCACTGCACGAGTGAGGGTCTTTATAAAGATTCACGGTAAAGCACTACGATGTTAAGAAACGTTTTATAAACTTGTTGCCTCTCATAATTTAACACTTGACATTCTTCTCGAGTTCCCTTGTTCTTTTCCTTCCATTTATGTAGACGCTAGCCACGTTTTGATATTTTTGCCTCGGAACAAAGTCTGTTATCGGTAATTTTGATTTTAACATTTTAACACACCTCGGACGAAGTGGAACTTGTATCCCATTGCTTTTTAGATCTGAGGACATTTGTTGTGTCAAAGGGAACAATTTTTCCCAAACTAAATACTGCGGATTCAAATTAAGCATTTAACGATGTCAGATTACGTGTTCGTTGTAACGGTTGGTCGCCCACGTTTCTAGACTTAATGAGCCTTTTGCAGGAATGCAATCACGTGATTGTACTGGGTGGCAAAAAATCGTAATTTTCTATTTAAAAGGACGAGATCGGTAGTATTATTAGCAAAACCTGTTTGTAAATGCTATTTTCCACCTCCAAACGATTGTCGATCTTTCTAAAACTGCGATTTTGAAGATGGCTTGCTATCCAGCATCCATGGCAACGTCTTTCCCATGGGGATCACGAGCTATTAAAATAAATGAAGTAGTATATTAGCACGTGACTGTTTCCTGCAAATGGCCTATTTTACTGTTGCTAACGAAAAAGTAGCCTCGTTCCCAGCGCTTTGTGTTTCTTTCATTGAATCTCTCTTTAATCGAAATTCAAGTAGTTAGAATACTTGTACTATTGTGGCCAAATAATTTCATCGTTTTTAATGGAGAAAAGGTAGTAAAATATCGAGAGTTTCACTTCAAATCATAATTAAATTTTTATTTTAGATATCAATTCTACATCAAGTGAATAGTAGAATGGTAAAATATATTTTGCTTTGAATGCTGTGCCGCTGAGTTAAGGAGGTTTTAATATCCAAAATGCTAATTACATGACGTCAGGGGAGGTATCTGCAATCACTTCTTAGTGGTTGTGAATGGGCGTTTTATTTCAACTATGGGTATAACACTGATAATTTGAAAACTTGTTATAATAATTTATGCCTCCCCTGACGTCATGTAATTAGCATTTTGGATATTAAAACCTCCTTAACTCAGCGGCACAGCATTCAAAGCAAGATATATTGTACCATTCTACTATTCACTTGATGTAGAATTGATATCTAAAATAAAAAAATAAGGTTCATAGGCACTTTAAGTAGTAATCCAGCTAAAAACTATTGCTGGTTTTCACTCAATCCCCAGAGATTCAAATGACAAAGGGCATGGCGGCCATGTTGGTGCCCCAACAAAAGAAGCTAACGAGGAATCTATTGTTTAAGGACACCAACATGGCGGCTATGACGTCAAGTGAAAACCAGCAATAGCAAATGGCAATAGGCTGCGGCAATGGGCATATTCCCACTTATAACCCATCTAAGCAACGAACAGTTGTCTCGCGTCTGATTAAACGCTCAACCGCAGTATTTTGGGAGCATTTCCCCCGTTTATCTTTACTACTGGATTGAAACAGAACATGAAATAACTAATTCTAATCTATGAACACAACAGTAGTGTGCGCATTCTAGAAAATAGTCACGTGCTTTACAATTGGAAATGGTTACCTGGCTCCGCAGTGTTTTTATTCACGAAAACAAACATTCACGAGAACAAAATTCTTTCTACGATAATCCAAACATTATGGCAGATAATGAGTTTACAATTACAATGACAAACGCACTGGACTTAGGCCCCGTCCACACGTAGCCGGATATGTTTGAAAACGTTTTATTCGTTTTTAATCGCGTCCACACGTAGCGTTTACGAATCGTATTCGCCGACCACACGAAAACGCTAATACGATTTGAAAACGCTAACAGGCTTGACAGATCATGCGCACATTCTAATAGTTTGAGCCCGCGAAAAAGATTGTCCGCCATGTTGAAATAATTTCGCACGTAAAAGACTGGATCCGATACCGTGACGTCAGCGTATTCGAAAATCTCCGCCTAAAGCCGTCCACACGAGTACAGGAAAACGGCGTTTTCAAAACTTTCCACTCTGGGGAGCGTTTTCAAAAAGTTACGGATTCGATACCGTATTCATCGGATACGTGTGGACGGGAGGCCAATCCGCAAAGAAAAAGTTGCGTTTTCAAACAAACCGGCTACGTGTGGACGGGGTCTTAGAGTATGAACAAGTGTCCCACGTAAACAAAGTTAAGTTTTACGAAGATTAGCAGTCGAAGCACGAAAATATCGCAAAGCTCCCTAGAATGAACACTGCTGGCCGGGAATCCGCTAATGCCAGATTCTAGGCTTCCTTGTCCAGACTGGCGTGCTAGTTTAATATATTCTATCCAGGATATTATCATTAACATGTTTGGTACCCGCGGTGCGGTAGCGGGGTTGTTATTGACCAAGCCTCATTGCTCTGATTATGAATTATTGACGTACTTAACCATTTCTTCGCCTGTTTTTACCCGATAACAACCGCAACTCTGTCTCTGTTTGTCTCACAGCCTGGCTTCGAAGACAGCATCATGGCTTGTAAGGTAAGCAATTCAACAATTTGTGGGAAATGTTGCAAAAAGAAATAGTTTGGCGGAGATACAAAGCCAGTACAAACACTACAGAAGTTTTTATTCAGTGTTGATGCCTTCCTTTGAAACTGGACCTGAAAACTAGCTCACCTGATCGGTCAATTAATTTTGACACGTCGGTCAAAGCCATCAATTTGAAACGTTCCTACTTTGTGTACTGCATTACAATTAGATCAACAAGTTATCAACCAATCAAATTCGTGTACTCTTTAAATACTCCAATCACATTCCTTGATGAGTTTGAGTTGTCAATCTCGTTGCAATCGGATGTCAAAGTCATTTTAAAACCAACTTTACACCGCCAATTGATTGGATAGCCTGGATCCCACTTTCCACATCAATACATTGAAGCTACTCCCCATCTCGAGGCATCAGCCTAACATATAAACAACATCGTTTCGTTTTTTTGTCCAAGTCAGTTCTAATTTAGTTGACGATTTTGTCGTTTTAAAATGGATACAGCCGAACAGCCGGTAAGTACCAGTGTCTGCGATATTTCCTAACCGCCGTGCATAGATTTCCTACAGTGTAGTTGAGCTTGTGAAGTGCCGTGTTACTAGGCAAAGGGTTGAGTGTTTTTGTTACCGTCTTAACCTTGTCATGAAATTCTTTTAATACAGTATGGGATGTCTTTAATCTCGAGCCGCTTATCTATAGTACGAAGGTCTTCCTGTACAGTTCTGGTTCTGGTTTATCTGTTTGCGCTAGTTCTCTACGGAGAATTCCGACAGATGCGCGCCACGACTAAGGAGTGGCTAGTTAAACACACAAATTATTTAGGATTGTGCTTTTCAGTTTGATACAAGTGTTACGTTCGTATTATCTCCAACAGGCGGGAAAATTCTTATTTAAAGTTCAAAATAAACCACGATGATTATTTTACACTGTACTTACCGTTAATTGGTAACGTTTTCCAGCGAAGGACAGCAAATTATATTTTAATATCCTTTAAAAAGCGAACAAGGATACCTTCAGTCTTGAGTACTCCGTATTCTTATAGTTGTTATATCCTGGATTTCTTGGTAAATTATCTTTCGCATTTCATTTTGAAACAGCCCACCGGCTTATAGACCTAAAGATTTAAATAGTTTATTAAGGTATAGCCAAGTTCGAAATGAACATAGTTAAATATAATATTAAGTGTTTGTAGCATCGGCTTGTACTGAAATATAGCTGATGATAGCCTATCGTAGGATTGAACATAGGCCGCATACATGCACGACACTTGTACTGAAACCCTCGACTGCAGTTAAACGGTTAAAAGTCGCTTTAACAGCGAAAACATTGGTAGATATTGATACCTTAGTTATACATCGCCTTGCAGGCCAACTATCAGTTCAATCCTGAATTACTTTAAAATATAAGTTAGTATATATCATAACATTAATTCAAACTTCTATTCCCATTATACCCAAGCATTCGTATTTTACGATTATTGCTAGAATCCTTCTAGATTCTATTTTATTTGCGTTTGTTATCTTGTGCTCCATGCAAGTACCTGCTGGAACTGTCAACATCACATGTAACTCTTCTCATTACTGGTAGTTCTATTTTGGCACGCTTGTTGCATCTTATGGCCGCCGGAGATAGTCACTCGGGAAAACTCGAACCATTTACATACTTTGAAGAACTATGTACAAATATTGTGAAATGTTTGCAAAATGTCTGGGAATGAATCAATTTATAGACATGTTTTACAAACATTTTCCAGAGTAGAACATTTCATTTTGCAAACATTTTACAGTCCTTCAAAGTCTGTCAATTATGGTTCGATTTTTGCAGTGACTTAGTGTACAGAGTTCTCCAAACATTTATCACAGATTTATCAAATTGGATTTGAAAATAAATACTGGATTGTGAAGAAGATTTTCATCAAATATCGCTCTGCCGAAGGGTTAACGCTCGAAGCGTCAGCTGTTACTCGCTACCTACGGCAGTTAGAATACCTGTCTTACTCGACTTCTTAGTTTATTATACCAATGTTCCATCAAAAGCATTAGACTTATTTATTTCCAAGTTATCGCTTGTAAAGAAAAAACAAGTCTCAGCCAATAACAAATGAAAGGAAGAAAAGAGACAAGAGGTATTGGTTCTTCCCCAGAAATGGGAAACAGAGGCCGTGCAATTGCCTTTGTCAGCCTCGGTCGCTATCGTTTGTTTCATCGCGGAAACGTGCTACAACATGCATGATATTTGAATGACGATTGTGTCTTGAACAGTCCTATCATGAGTCCTCATATAGCGGGGAGTGTTTTTCTGACTACGTACCAAGCCTGGAAAGGAAGATAAAGGCTGTGAATTTAAACAAGAAGAAGAATTGTAAGGTTTTATGTACTGTTTAAAACACGAACAGCAGTGTTTTATCAAGTTTAAAAATTCTAGGGCGAAGCCCGAGAATTTTTAGACTTGATAAAACACGTGCTGTGAGTGTTTTAAACGGCTTCAAAAACGCTTTAAGAATGCAATGAAAGAAAGACGCACATCTCAAGGGAATGGTTACTTAATGAACCATTGAACCTTTGTATTCACAACGCCATGCAAAATATTCGAGTAATCACCGCCTGCAATTACGAACATCTCAAGGGAATGACATGAAGAAATTACCATACTATGTTGCTTGAAGCGGCGTTTCGCAATGCAATAAGAATCTGCACTTGAAGGATTTGGTATCGTGGTTTACCTCGATAAAGTTCAAGACTTGGAAAGCGATGTGACTGACATTACAGCAGACTCTAAATTTTTGACTCCGGCACAAAATATGTAAGTTTAATGCACGTTTTTATAATTTTACGGCTTTGAGTTTGGTTTAATAATTGGAACTAAACAGTGGCTCGGTAAACAAGTAATGGTAGTTGGATAACTTCATTTTAAAAATATTATCTGTGTATCTCGGTAGTCTGCTGATATTAGTAAATTTAGTGCAAAATTTATTATCTAGGTACCTTATGTTCCGTGTACTTTTTGCTATCTTTGGGTCTTTATCAGTGAATTCTTAATTAGGATGAAACTTTATATAATATTTCATGTTCATTAATATTCTTTATATAAAACGTTCATCCTAATTAGCAATTCAGTGAGAATCTGAAACATCAATAGAAATTCCATTGTCTCAATCATTAACCCCGTTTCCCTCTGGGACAGAATTCAAATCCCTCCGCGGGCCTTTTAGAATGATGAGATTTTATCAGGTATAAAGGAGCATGCACGTGACTGATTTGCTTCATCTGATTGGACAAAATGCTCATTAATTATTCATGAGTTTTTGAATGTTGTTTTATATATATATTTAGTTATGCAGTTGAAAGTTGATATGTATGATCGAGGCACGACAATTTCTTCTCACAAACTGACACAGCTTGTGTATAAGAACTTATAAAGGATCTTATAAATATATCGGTGAAGTTATGAATGAAGTACACTTCTAATAAATACAGCGTTGAATGTCTCAGAACCGTCTTCAAGTCTTGCAACCCCAAACTTTCCGCTATCTTAGTTTTGTCAGAGATACGGGCAATTTGTGACACTCGATTAGTCTTCGCTAGTAACCGACCCAGTCTTCCGTTCGTTTATCAGCTGCAACTTCCGGTCAAAGACGTGATTTTAAAAGCGTTTTGCAACGTTCAGATTAGGAGTAAGTGGGAAAAAACTATTGAAAGTGATATTAGATGTAATAAACTATAATATACCCGAAAAAGAGGAATTTTAAAGGACCTAAATTTAGCCAGTGCAGATACCTTAAAACGCACGCAAATATTAATTCCCAAAATAATTCCGAGAAGTAAATTCAACGTGCTTTCTATATTCCGTTTTTTTAATCGGGATTTTTATTACCGAGAGTTTCTTCCTTTGACGTTTAAAACTGTACCTGATCAGTATATTTTGCAGGCTCGCCATTGATAACATTATTTTGAGCACGAAGATAAACTCAGCCCACCCTGCGGACAGAGCCTTGATAAGAGAGAAAATAAGGCTATGCCGACATCTTGTCAAGTTTATATTAAGAATGCTCGAGCATCGCTTGGATACACTTTCGAGCCCAGGCTGAATCGAGTGGCCTCGAGATCGTGGGCTCAGACTTTACCATTGGTTTCTCAATAAAATTCATGCACTGTAAAAACCGGTTTGACGACGGCAAACCTGACTGACTAGCCCAGAACTCGAGCATGCTCAATATAAACGTGACAGGATTTCGACAGAGCCTTTTCTCTCTTTTCTTTTAGCGGGAAGAAGGCTCTGCTCGCAGGGTGATCTCAATCAAGGAATCATAAGAAACTGAATCTCTGTAATACCTCCCCCCCCCCCCCCCCCCCCCACCCCTCGTTGATGCCACAAATTACCTTCTTACCCACGGGGAGTCTTGGAACAGACCATGTATGATTTCTTGTGCCAATCTATGGAAAAATAACGTCTCAATTTAATTGTAGCTACGTATCGGCACTGTACTAAACCCGAAAAGAATCTCATGATGTAACCATTTCCATCCTCGCCACTTCCCACTTAAAGTTCACGCCACTTAAAAAAACAGTTTCCTCAGTGTAGAGATGATTTTAAAATTGTTTGTGGATTAGCTTGGCATTATTTCAGTGTGTCCAGAGGTTGTATTGAGTCGATGCTAAAGTCTAGTGTCTCTAGTGCCTGTGAGTAGCTTCGAGTTGCATGTCTATGAAGTAGGGCCCAGTTGGTCGATGCCCGATTAGTGCTAATCCTGGATTAGATTTTGTTTTTTTTAGATTTTGGTTCTCGATAAAATGTTTGTTTCCTTCTTCTAGTATTACAAGTAGAAAGGTACTTCTTCCTCATCAAACAATAGGTTTTTAATCCCAAGTCAGTAGTCCACGAGTTAACAAATACAACTAAAGATTGCCCTGGATCCTGGGTTAGCTTAATCGAGCTTTGAGGAACTGGGTTGTGGAGTCTATAGTTTGTTGTTTGTTTGTTTGTTCAGGCGGCGGAAGAGAAGACCAAGCGGTCATCGTGCTTCTCCTTCAAGTCTGTGTTCAAGCTGTTCCTAGTCATTCTAATAGGCGTAATAACATACGATGTATACAAACACCACGGGTATAAAGGTGGGTGTCTGTCTGGAACAGTGTATTTTCCTGTTACTGTATATTCCCTGATATTCGTCCTTGGACATTATCTGATCCTCGAAGCTCACAGCTGTCCCCGAGCTTCGCTCTCGGGAACTGTTCTCTTCTCCGATCAGATAATGTCCGCGGACCGAAATATCAGGGCATATTTCAACGCCACAAATAGGTTATTGTATTTCTATTGGATCGAGCAAAGTCGGAATCGTGCAATTCAACATTGTTCGATAGCTTGGCCAGGACTTTACTCATCCTGAAGTCAAATATTCACAAGTACACTGTACTGGAATCTCGTTACGTACTTCTTCGTTCTCTTCACGTCGTGACGTCATCTGTGCATCTATAAGAGAACGGACACACGGCAATATGACATAGAGCAGATGTGGTATGAGTGGGACAAACTACAACATGTCCGTAATCGTGCTGTACCGTATTTCTGTAATTTGATTGGATCAGCAGGGAAACCATTTCCATTTCCACCATGTCACGGCATGTCGTACAGTAACCGTGCTGTAGTCAGTGCTGTAGTTTGTCCCACTCATACGAAGTCTGCTCTATGTTTGTTATATAAATAAGGCTGATACATTTGGCAAGTGAGATGTAAGCTGTTTTACTAATACTACTGTTTTTGGCTTCCATATTCCAGGAAGTAAAACTGCCAAATTTGCCAATGAATATGGAATTGAACAAGGAACCATTACTGCCTACGGACACGCTAAAGTTGCATTCGATAAAGGAAACAGGTTTGTGTTACTGGCTTACTCTGTACTGCTTCTGGAGATGAGGGAATTCACACCGCTAGAGCTCCCTCGTCAAACAAAACTTGGGTCTCCCCTTACCGTTAAACTGTTGGGATCAGTCACGGTTTCTGGGAAACTATCCACCCACCCCTCCCTTGGGTATACATGTGTAATTAATGATTAACCATTAAATTTAGGTTGAAACAGGGGGGAGGGGTGGGTGGAGGTTTCCCCAGAAACAGTGGTTGATCCAACTTTTGTACCATCGTTACATCTGCTGCGGAGCGACAAAACCTGCTCGCCCCTCCGGTGGTAGGAAGCGACAAAGTTTCCAGGGATGATGATTTCCACCTATTCGTGATAAACGTACTTGTTATGCGTTACAGTGGTCGGAGCTTGGTTGAATAATAAACAGCATATAACATGGCAGCTTGGAAATACGGTTTTATCTTCTTGTTATGGATTTGTCGTAATACACTCGTTCGCTACTCGTGTATTACGACATTCGCAACTCGAAGATAAAATCCGTATTTCGACTCAGCCATGTAATTTCCTCTATCTATAATAACGTTCTTGCATGTGAACTATAGGCCAGTTGGGGACAGTTTTTACACGTGACATAAACGTGTGACGTCACATTCAGCCATGTACAATTTCTTTTATCTTTCACTTTTGTGGCGCGTAATAGGTACTGAGGGAGGGCCGGACAGGAAAATATTTGGCTCGAGTTCATGACGTGCAAATTGACCGAGAACCACGGCCGTACCTAGGCGGCTCAGTCAAAAAAGTTGTTTAATATATAATTATTGATGAAATAATTATTGATGAAAAACTGATATCTTCACGTGTGAAGATATAAATGATATCTTCACACGTGAAGATATCACTTTTGAAAATATGACTTGCTTTCAAAGATTTCTAGCCTTTTTAGTAAGAGAGTGAAACTGGTATTTCATCGATAATTATATATTAAGCAGAACATTACATGGCCGCTTGGAGATACAAATTTTATCTTCTCGTGTTGATGAAATATCTTACTCGTTCGCTGCGCTTACTCGTAAGATAATTAAACAACGCTCGAAGATAAAATCCGTATCTCCGCGCGGCCATGTAATATCCTCTATATATCTCACTTTTGTGGCACGTAATAGGTACTGAGGGAGGGCCGGACAGGAAAATATTTGGCTCGAGCTCATGACGTGCAAATTGACCGAGAACCACATATGTCCAGCCGTACCTGGGCTCAGTCAAAAAAGTTGTTTATCGCATGACACTTTGATATGGCAAGCCAACAAGCACAAAATAGCGAAGGACGGCTCCTACTACGTGACTTTGTACATGGTTTTGAAAGGAAAATGCGGTGGGCCATACGGGTCATATGATATATAGAGGATATTACATGGCCGCGCGGAGATACGTATTTTATCTTCGAGTGTTGATGACATATATTACGAGCGCAGCGAACGAGTAAGATATTTCATCAACACGAGAAGATAAAATACGTATCTCCAAGCGGCCATGTAATGTTCTGTTTACTATACGATTGTCGATTCCTGAAAAGGCGAGAATTTTTTTTTTAAAAGCCAGTCATATTTTCAAAAGTGATTGAAAGTATACACTGGTATTTCATCGATAATTATATATTAAAACCTGTTATTATATAATTCTGCCAACAATGCACGAAATATGCACAAGAACGCACCATATATGGTAAACCATCACCATATATGGTAAACCATCACCATATATGGTAAACCATCACCATATATGGTAAACCATCACCATATATGGTAAGCCATCACCATATATGGTAAACCATCACCATATATGGTAAACCATCACCATATATGGTAAACCATCACCATATATGGTAAACCATCACCATATATGGTAAACCATCACCATATATGGTAAACATCACCATATATGGTAAACCATCACCATATATGGTAAACCATCACCATATATGGTAAATACCATTTCTCAAGCGCGCGCAATTGTGGTTATTATGGAAAGAAAATCGTGTTTCACTGCAGAATTTGTATAATAAATGACTTATTAGTCGGTTAAGCATCTACTACGGCTGTATTTTAACTCCTCATCCGTAACGCATGACTCGTAAAAATACACAGTCGTATTAGATGCTTATAGCCTACTAATAACCTCTATATATTTGATGGCTTATAGTGAATAATAAACGCTCAGAAATCGCGACATGTTTGTCGGCCTTTGGTGTTCACTCGCGCTATTTTCACTGTGATTAACACGTGGTATTCATCCCTGTTAGCTGGGTACAAGACAACTACCCCACTTACTACAGTAAGTTTAGAGAGTATGCCGACCCCCGCAGGTAAATTCGCCTGGGAGACGTTAACTATAGCTGGAAACTTCATCACCGAGCATACGAAACCGGCCAGAGAGTATCTAAATAAGAAGGTTCCAGAAGTTTTAGAAAAGGTAAGAGAGAATGAGGGCTGCCTTTACAGTTCTTTACTTGTCGTATCGATTTTAATTTCACAAACATGCTTGTTTTCTTCGAGTTTCCACCCGCTGGCAAGATGAGTTTTCATTCGTCAGTCAAACCAACGAATTAACCAATCACATTAATGGACTGATATATATTTTTAAAGGCACTTGTTCGAGATCGGTAGTGTTATTAGCAAAACCTGTTTGTAAATACTATTGTCCACCTCCCAATCGATTGTCGATCTTTATAAAACAGCGCTTTGAAGGTTGTTTGCCAACCAGTAAAGCCTTTCCCATAGGATCACGAACGCAATTCATTTAAGAAAATGAAACATCTTCCGTGTTTGCACAGGCTCATACAAACCGAAGTAAGTTTGGGAGAATTCGAGAGCAGAACAAACACGAGACCGCAGGTCGAGAATTCTCCCAAACTTACAGAGGTTTGCATGAGCCTCTGCAAACACGGAAGATGTTTCATTTCTTTTATAAAATAATTATTTTGATAAAAGAAGCACTGACGGTGTGACGTCATTTCCATGTTTGTACAGGCTAATGAAAACATGGCTATCAGCCAATCAGAATGCGCGTACTATCTAAATTACTTTATAATGGTTATTGAAGTGATACATCAGCACGTGACTGTTTCCTGCAAAAGGCCCATAACACATGTATACCCAAAGGGGTTGGGGGGAGGGGGGTGTTTCTCAGAAACAGTGGTTGAGAATAGTAACACGATGGCTATATTACACCGCCTCCCGGTTAGCTCAGTGGTTAAGCGCCGGTCTGTTGCGCGGGAGGTCGCGGGTTCAATCCCCGGCCGGACCAATACTCAGGGTCTTAAAATAACTGAATAGAAGGTGCTGCCTTTGTGAAACAATCTCGTTCATGAACTGCAAATGGTTAGACCTTCACGTCTTCTCGGATAAGGACGTTAAATCGTAGGTATCCCGTCGGCCTCAAGTTTATCAGTCTTTCAAGACTGTTACGAGTTACCGACGTTAAATAAGGTCGCTTTACTTTACTTTACTCTAGGTTGAGAAAGAGGCTCCGATCTACTGGGGTATCGCTCGAGATCATGCGGAGTATTGGTGGAACAAATACTGGCCAATAGCTCACAAGTATATCATGATAGTATGGAAATACCTGGAGGAGAATGTCCCTCCACTGATAGCCAAGATACAGGAATTGGCGATCACGCTAGCATACAGGATATACGAACTCGCCCCGGACTTCTTCAACTCGGTGGCGGCGTCGATGGAGAGACTTGGTCAAAAGATATCCGAGAAAATCCCGGATGTAGTTGCTGTTGTTCAGGAGTATGCCATTATTGCGTCTAACCTGGCCGTTAACCTTGTCAATAGTACTGTCGCGTGGTTACAAAGCCTGGCGGCAAGGTGAGTGACAACCTCGTTCCCAAGGGTATTTGCGTACCTAATCCAAGATGGCGTGGAAAGTACCCGGGCGGGTACAGGTTGTTCATGTGAACCAAAATGTCCTAGAGTTCCTAAGGAGAGGAATCGCTCACTTAATTGATCTATATCATTATGACGTCAAATCAAAACAATCTATTGTTTAAACGCTAAGGATCACGGTCGTGGGAGGGGGACAAAACAGCAACAACACAAAGGAAATCGCTATCAAATGCATCAAGAACGTAGAATAGCGGTAACAGCCACCAAATACGGTAAATATTGTGGGATAAACATTGATACAGCTGATATCTGGAAACCAGACAATTCGAAGTTAAATTTTCCTCAGCAGAGCAGATTTAGTTCAAAATTCTATTGTTCAAGTCGATTCTGTCCCACTCATAAACAAGCCGTGACGTCATAATGATATAGGGTAATTAATTCATGAAATGACCATATAAACTAACATAAATTAGCAGTGGTTTTAAAATGTACAAATTTGACAGCAATTGAGTGACGATGGTTGTTTAGTGTAGTGGTTGCGATGTTTGCCTTACGAGTAGACGGGAGCGGGTTCCAGAAAATCTCAAGTTTTTTTACATCACCATTTTCTTGAGAAGTTTTTCTTGACAACCCTAGCTCTAGGTGGGTAAGATCTTGTTTACTGATCGGTTAGGTTTTTTTATTTTTCAGGGTAGGAATTTAGTTAGTTTATATTGTTATTTCATGAATTAATTAAGTGAGCGATTCCTCTCCTCAGGAGCTCGTAAAATGTCCTTCCGACCCCTTCTTGGATTAGGTGCGCAAAGACCCCTGGGAACGAGGTTGGGCGAGTGGCGTATAGAGAAAAAAAAAAGAGTTAAGCTTGATTCGGAGTTTTTAGTCCACTCCGGGTGATATTTCAACGTTTCTAATGCAAAATAAACAGATAGCCATGTTAATAGTTTTATCAAGAAAATATCATAACCACTGGTCAAAAATTTCTACTAGCATTTTGGACGACAGTCTATATTTTACAGACTGCATTGAATTAAGGTAAATCCCGGCCAGCGCTAAGTTGTTCCATTCCGATAGGAACCGATAACACGCTAAATTCCAATTCGGTCTGTGGTCTAGCCGGTTCCTGACTTTGAACAGCTCCTATGGTTGTTTCAGGTCTCGTTAGAAATTCAGAGATAGCCAGGAGCATACATATCTCCCATATAGATTTCACGGAGTTGGGCTATTTTTAGTTTATTGTTCCCGCCAATTGGTGGGTTGTACCAGTGGAGGAACAAAAGATCAGCCTCATTAGCTACTTTTATTATACCAACCAACATGGCTGCTACGCTTTTGTGATTTTATTCCTTTAGGAATGATTGCAACCCAGAGTTTACCGTCAAAATCACATCTGCCCTAACTTTAGTGTGCTCCAAATAGTTCGCGATTTTCATCCAGCGGTTTGCTGTCGTGACGTCATTTTCTCAACACGTTGCCCTTTTACAGTGCGACTACTGAAAGCGGGGCCACTTAGACAACGAGAACCAATCACATTGCAGAAAGAAAACAAAGCATTCCAACTTCGGTTATTTGAGCAAATTATTGTCGAGTACAACACAATAGCATTTCAACTAACTCAAAGTTGGAATTATTTTTTTTCGTTCTACAATGTGATTGGTTCTCGTTGTCTAAGTCTGCAATGTGATTGGTTCTCGTTGTCTAAGTCTGCAATGTGATTGGTTCTCGTTGTCTAAGTGGCCCCGCTTTCAGTAGTCGCACTGTAAAGGCATAGTTCCATTCAAAACTGCGTTCTTTTCTTTCCTTTGAGGAAAAATAGTAAAGTATTGTACTTTACTTTATAGAAGTTCGCGCGAAGGTTTGTGTGAAAGTAGCCCCGCATGTTGTTGAGTTGAGTAAAATGACGTCACTTCCGCTGAAAATTAGCTTTGTCACAGGAACGGGTTCGCGTAATGGCGGATATAAAAACTCAAGAGTGGTACCGCCCCCCCCCCCCCCCCCCCCCCCCCAAAATACGACTTGCCGTCGTTATATCGAAAACGGTTTGGTCAGGAAAAAAAATGAGCAACTTTACTTTACAATTACGCAAAAAACATCGCCATTTGAAAATTTGATCGTAGGGCCACTTTAACGACAATTGTGTTTAATTTTATGAACCTTGTTGTTCTAGTGCTGACGATGACGTCGTCGTTGCTCAGCAGTCAGCCACATCAGGACCAGCCAAGAGCTTCCCCAAATGAATTCACCGTCACCTCCACACACCCGCCCCAGGCCCTCATGTCCAGGAGACAGGTCTCCGTCGCCAACACATCCTCCCCGTTGAATTAACAACTATCCTTAAATGGAAAACACGCTTGAAATAATGATAATCGTTAATTCTAAAGACATTCTGAAAACCAGTCAAGGATAAAGATAAACATTTGTTATATTCCGAACGGGGGTGGACCGGATTAGTGTTGTCGTGAAGACGTCTGCACTACATTGCAGTACATGCAAAGGAGTTCGAGTCCGAGTAGCAGCGCTCAAAAATTAATTTTCCTCTCTTCACCTTCTCTTCTTGTTTACCTGCGAACCCTAGCTCTAGGTGAGTGAGAACCCGTCGTTTACCTGTGAACTCGTCCGATGGTTAGGATTTGGTTTGTGGTTCGGGTTAGGATTTGTCGTAGAATTAACGATTATCATTATTCTAAGCGTGTTTGCCATTTAAGGATGATTGTTAATTCAACGGGGAGAATGCGTTGCCGTCGCCAAGTGGCTAGCGGGCTGGGACCGAGCGCGGACGTGATTCGTGTATTATCTTAGGTATTTATTATTTGCTGGTCTACATTCGCAGAAGACTTCGTTTTGAAATAGAAACTTCGTTTTGAAATAGAAACATGGGCCTTTTGAAGTATACGATCACGTGGTTGTACTAGTGGTGGCAACAATATCTGACTTCACTCATCAAAGGCACTTGTACGAGATCGGTAGTGTTATTAGCAAAACCTGTTTGTAAATGCTATTTTCCACCTCCAAACGATTGTCGATCTTTCTAAAAGTGCGTTTTTGAAGATGGCTTGCCATCCAGCATCCATACACGACTTTCATAATGGCCGCCTCCGGCCACCTCCTAATTTGCATATTTTGGAAGATAAATCTGTAGGGGGAAACCAATGCTACCACATGAAATATCACATTAAAACTAGTAATTGTTTTGAGTTTTGGAGCAATGTGGAAAATTGCTGTTGAGCCATAAGCATTTGTAATGCAGAAAAATATGAAAGCGAGGCTAGAAAGGCCTCCGTTGTTTTTCTCATACAAATCTCTCTAATTTCAACTGGCTGTAACTTCATTGCTGCTTTATAAGCTACAGCACTCAACTTTCACAAGTTCACTAATGTCGACATGCTCTTTCACATGGCAATGTTCATATTTTCTATACATGTGGATAAACTACCGAATCGGGAAATCACATATGCAAATTAGGTGAGGCGGCCATTATGAAAGTCGTGTATGCCAACGCCTTTCCCATGGGGATCACGAGCTATTAAAATAAATGAAGTAGTATATTAGCACGTGACTGTTTCCTGCAAAAGGCCTACTAGCAAGACCTGTTACACTATTTTCCACCTCCAATCGAATGTTGATCTTTCTAAAGCGGCGTTTTTGAAGATTGTTTGCCGTCCAGTAAAGCCTTTCCCATGGGATCACGAGCTCAATTCATTCGTTATTGAAGTGATACATCAGCACGTGACTGTTTCCTGCAAAAAGCATATTCCAAAGGTCACTCATAGTTATGCAGGTAAACATGTCGAGTTCTTGTCCTGATCGCCGGTTGGATGCTCATTCTGTGTGAGGCGGAAATCTGTAGTATCGTTTTAAGGGGCTATGTCACTACGAGTTTTCTGATTTTCAGTTCCGTCAAATATTAAATTATCTAAAATGTTCTGATAATACGAAAAATACTCCTTGGACACTAAGTTATATATAGCGATGTATTTTTTGAAGAAAGACCAAGTTAGATTCAAATGTAAGACATCAAATGTTGACACCAGCTTAAAATTTGAAAACGTTTTCAAGTTTTCCATAATCGTTATCACTTCCATCCTTAGCCAGATAAACTTCTCTGTAGTTTCATTTCACTTATAAAGAGGCTTTTAATATAACTAGACCATTACTTTCAAGTTTATCATCATCGTAATCCATTTCCATCTGTAGCCAGATAAACTTCTCTGTAGTTTCATTTCACTTATAAAGAGGCTTTTAATATAACTAGACCATTACTTTCAAGTTTATCATCATCGTAATCCATTTCCATCTGTAGCCAGATAAACTTCTCTGTAGTTTCATTTCACTTATAAAGACGTTTTTTCAATAAAACTAGACCATTACTTTCAAGTTTATCATCATCGTAATCCATTTCCATCTGTAGCCAGATCAACTTCTCTGTAGTTTCATTTCACTTATAAAGACGTTTTTTCAATAAAACTAGTCCATTATTTTCAAGTTTATCATCATCGTAGTCCATTTCCATCTGTATAGCCAGATCAACTTCTCTGTAGTTTCATTTCACTTATAAAGACGTTTTTTCAATAAAACTAGTCCATTATTTTCAAGTTTATCATCATCGTAGTCCATTTCCATCTGTAGCCAGATCAACTTCTCTGTAGTTTCATTTCACTTATAAAGACGTTTTTTCAATAAAACTAGTCCATTATTTTCAAGTTTATCATCATCGTAATCATTTCCATCTGTAGCCAGATAAACTTCTCTGTAGTTTCATTTCACTTATAAAGACGTTTTTTCAATAAAACTAGTCCATTATTTTCAAGTTTACCATCATCGTAATCCATTGCCATCTGTAGCCAGATAAACTTCTCTGTAGTTTCATTTCACTTATAAAGACGTTTTTTCAATAAAACTAGTCCATTATTTTCAAGTTTGAATGTGATTTTGAGCTTTTCAAATTGAAAATAGGTGACATAGTCCCTTTGACTACAACAGTTACCACAGAGCATGTAATCGCGGTAGACTTACAAAGAAATGTAATTGTTGTGTAAGAGCTGGCCCCAATCATAATATAACTGTCGCTCGCCCATGGTTACATATTACTGGCGCTCTCCCATAATTAAAGTAGCTCTATCGCGACCAAAAGTTATCCTCGGTGATTTTCTTACAAAAGAGCAAACGTTGCACCCATGTAGCGTTGTCCCCAGGCAACGTTCAACGTTCAGTGAATGTTTACTCGAAACTCGAACTACAAAGCAAGTTCACAAAAAAGTAAAAACGTCGATTTTGAATTACTTATTATGAACAGTTGACTTCTTATCTCAACTAATCAATCCCGAAACTCTTGGGATTTTCCTCTTAATCTCGACACATCGCGGAAACGTCCAAGGATTATGGTGCACTTTGGAACAGATGCTGGCGCGATTTCTACCGCTGACCAGCATACGCGAGCATATTGCAGACCTTTTGCCAGAAAAAGACTCGGAGTTCGGTCTGTTGTAATCGCACGTTTATACTCTCGATTTTCTCAGCCACAAACTTCTTCCTACTAAAAAAAACACAAGAGCAACGATAGCCAAAATGCAGTTGTATTGATCATGTCTTGTTCGAAGGGCAGGGGAACATAGGACACACAGCACGTGTTACACACGAGACAGATCTTTAAACCAAACACACCGATAATTCAGTCGCACTAGCGCATGCGCGCGCTCCACCGTGAATTGAAATTTAGTATGGACCAATCTCGTTCCCAGAGACCGCGCGTTTTTCGGCCAGCGGTGACCAAACGCGCTGGCCAATAGATCGCGGGCTCCGGGAACGAGATTGACTATGGACAAGAACATTTTAGAGTGAAACTCGTTGATTATTTGTCGCGTTGTACGCTATGTAGGCGTGAAGATATCCTGGTACAGCTTATGTACTTCACTGAAGTAACGAGCTTAGACTCGTCAGCACGTGTTTAATATATATTGACCTCCAGTGTTATGGTGAATAAATCAGCCGTTTTACAAGTTTTTGATTCCATCTCTTGTTTAATTCGTTCGCTCCAACGTCGGTGTCAACAATTTGATAAATTTAACTAAATTAATTCTCTATTTATTCGATGTTACCTAGTGTAACCGAAAGACGAACGGTCACAGCGAAATCGTTATACTAGTCAAACAGCGAGTGAACGTCTCCCACGGATCTGTGGACCGTTAGCACGGCATTTCAAGGTTAGGTGACATCAATTATAGAATTTAGCCAATTTAGTTCAATCTAAATCGTAAACACCGACGTTGCTATTGTCATGCGCAGCGCAGTGAATCGAAGCTCGATACAATCTCGTTCCCAGAGCCCGCGATCTTTTATCTTACGCTGGCCAAAAGATCGCGGGCTCTGAGAACGTGATTGAGCTCGAGAAAACTATTTATTGCTGAGTCTTGGGGTTGAAAGGGGCTGTGACACGTTCAGAAGCCTTTATATTCTCAGTCCGGGTCGGACGTAGTTATTTTCAGCGATTTTCATATGAACTGACAAAACCTCGCACACATGTTGGATTGTTAAAATCAAAGCAAATAATTATGCAAAAATGACTAACAAACTGTATTATTCTCGAAATTAGTACAGGTAATCATACGCTTTCGAGTTCAATTTGGGATTAATTCACACGAGTATGTTTTTCAAATATCTCAAACGCAATTTGAGATATTTGAAAAGCATACGAGTGAGAATTCAGAGAATCCCAAATTCGGAACGAGAACGTATGATTACTTATTAATCATATACGATTTTAATCTTGTTTGTAATTGCACTGAATTACACTTTTTTGTACTGACTTACACATTTTTGCACTGAATTACACTTTTTTGCACTGAATTACATTTGACCTGCACTGCTCTTAGCCAATCAGAATCGAGAACGTTTTTAATGTATATGATTATCACTAATCCAACCCCCACACCGCGGCAAAACGGTATGCTCCGCTGGCCAAAAGAACGAAGGCTCTGCTATCAAATACAAATTACCGAGGGTTTCAACTTTTTTAGTAAATAATTTTATAACTTCGTAAACTCACAGTGAATTACAAATTAAGAAAACTTCAACCTGTTAAAGTCTTAGGCTTAGCTTTTAAGTAGTTTTCTTATTTTTTGACAAAACAGTTCACAAATGGGTGCTTTTAAGCAGAAATGTTAAAATCACGGGTATGTGCCTGTTGTTTCATTTCAGTTTCCGCGGGAAACTGGGGGCGGCCGCGCGCCGACAAGAAATCGCAAATACGCATGCGCGTAACGTTTTGCCGCGGTGTGTCAAACCCCCAACCTCCGACTCCCATGTCCTCAGTCAAAGTTACAAGCAGAAAATAAGGGGAACTGTGTGCTGTTGGTCATTTTTACTGCGAAAACGTAAAGAAAACACCAAGTCAATAGGAAAGGGGGTGTATCATTTCAATCACGCAGTGAGGGTGGGGACTTTAACTGTTCGTAGCAGCCACCAGTCGTACATTGGCTCATACAGTCGCACCACTTTGACACAACCCCATTAAATGAAACGAGATCCTGCTGTAATCCAGCGTAAAAGATTTCAAAAAAGGCTGCAAGGGCCACTGCTACAAACAAAAGTGTAGCCGGATTTGTGGAGATCAGGATTTGTGGAGATCAGGATTTGTGGAGATCAGGATTTGTGGAGATCAGGATTTGTGGAGATCAGGATTTGTGGAGATCAGGATCAGCAGCAGGATTGAAATGTATGATCAGCCTTGCAGTCTTCATGCAGCATAAAACATTCGTACACGTTTTAATTGTTTTCACCTACTCTAAGCCCACATGACTTTTGGGTTAACACTTAAGTAATAGATAAAGAACGAGTGGCCGATATTTATCCGATTTACGAGCTGAAAGCGAGAGTTTGTAAATCGGATAAAGATCGGACACGAATTCTTTATCTTACTTGTAAAACGTCTAGATGTAGAGAGTCATGTTTTCAGTTATTTTGGCGATACGACTTATTTTGGCCGAGAAAATCGAAGCCAAAGTTTATGTAAATCAGGACGAAATCTGTATCAGATTTAAAGATCACTTATCGGTCGGTGATTTCCTTTGTTTTTGCTTCATGAATTATTAATGAGTTTGATCAGAAGTCCATAACTAGAAGTGTCCATCTCCCACTATAGGTTTGGCCCATCAGTTTACAGAGTAGTCTATTTATAGAAAGCTTTTCCCGCCATCTCGCAGCCAATGATATTCTTCGAAAATATATCAGCAGTACCTGATTGGCTAATACAGCGATTTCCTTTGTTTGTAATATTGTACAGTTATTTATATATGCGACAAAATTTTGGCGGACAAGCCGAGCGAATGCTACTTGCTAGTGTAGAAACGTCTTGATAATCAGCTATTTCTCATTTATAACAGGCAAGAACTGGTGAGCACCATATGTTCAGGAAAGACCATTATAAACCAGAACATGTGGTTCCTTTGTAACCTTTTATTTTTCCGTTTCATCCGTTTCAGACTTCGTGTTTACAGCACTTGCATGTGTGATGTATACAGAACGAAGCTAAGTTTTTGTCTTTTGGTTCATAAACACAGATTTTTGTAGTGATATTTGGCATAAATACAGCGAGTGATAAATATCACATACAAATCATGCTATTTTTGTTTATAATATGACCTAAGAAATGTACTGAAAAAGACAATCACATGTTCTCTCAAGAGTAATTAAGTGCACCGAGTTTGTTTACTTTGAGTTTGAGCTCAAGTGAACATTTGAAAATCCTGTACTGAAGTAATTTGCGTTTGGCAGATAAAAGAACAGCCCGGCAAATCTCCAAGCAAGGCTTAATAATCGACTGGAACTGAATAAAAATAGCTATAAACTGTGAAAAAAGTCAATTTCTGGTACATTTAACACTAGCAAGAAGCGAAGTTTGATTTCAGGCAGTTCATCGAGCACAATCAAACAATGAAACAGTTGTCACTTTGCTGTTTTATTAAAGACACTAACTGTTGTACATCTCCAAGAATAAACTTCACAATCGAAAACTAGAAAGCTGAACGCAACTATCACAGCTGGAAATGAATTCCAGTTGTTAAAATTAGTACAAACAAGGGTTTTTCTTCAGACAACCAGTGAACAAGATTATTAGAAGATTTGAATCAAATGCCTCACGGCAACGGGTCATATGCGACCGAGTTTCCAAGGCCGATTTCAATGGATTAAAAACAAAACAATTAAATAAAAAAATAAAAGTAAACTTGGCTTACTTTGATTTAAGTTTGTCCTTGTATAATGTCAGTTGTTCCTGGCCAGATGAATGTGAATTTTCGGTTCCGTTTTCAGTCATTGTCATAATTCAAACTTTTATACTCGTCGCTAGTCAACACTTGAAGACTTGAAAATCACTTTTAACTTTCTCAAATCACCCCAAGATCCATTAGCAGAGGCACAGATGATCAGTCTATACATTTCGTTTCATTACAATTCCAATATCTTCAATTTTAGTCGTCAAAAGCCCGACATTTGCCACCGTACTAGTAGCTTTGTAGTTTGTAGCACCGCTTGGCGAACTGTATGTACTGAGCTTCAAACCGGGGGGCACTGCTTGCATAATAAAGGGGAGGTATGTGAGGTGTCGTCTTCAGAGCCCGACCCAGTTTGCAAAATAGAATGTAATGAAGGTGTTTTTATTAACCAGAATTTCCAATAAAATATGAAAATCAACCCGAATTGATAGTTGATTTGCTCCAAAACAAGACTTAGTTTGCCAAATTGGGCTCAAACCTTTATCCTGCCGCACATCTCATTTACGTCGTGTACATGAGTGCCCCCCCGGAGCCATGACTCTCGCATCTGACCCAATGTCCGCCATTGATTTCCCCCGCGAAATTTGAGATTAGCATTTCTAAAAATAGACTACTCTGTAAACTGATGGGCCGCTACCCCAATACCAGATGGACACTTCTGGTTATGGACTTCTGGTTTGATAAAAGTAATTAAAATTACTTAAAATTAAAATCTATATTACTAAATTTATATTATATTACATTTTTTTCTATATTGAATTAATAAGCCGTGGTGAGGCATGTCATTTTTTGTTATTCTTACCAATCTATTCTTGTTCAGCGATCGGCTGATCACTGTGCAAATTCAATCTTCCTTAACAGCAAGGAATTTCCTCTTACTGTGCGACTACTATAACCGGAGCCACTTAGAGAACGTGAACCAATCACATTGCAGACTTAGACAACGTGAACCAATCACATTGCAGACTTAGACAACGAGAACCAATCACATTGCAGACTTAGACAACGTGAACCAATCACATTGCAGACTTAGACAACGAGAACCAATCACATTGCAGACTTAGACAACGTGAACCAATCACATTGCAGACTTAGACAACGAGAACCAATCACATTGCAGACTCAGACAACGAGAACCAATCACACGGAGTTGCAGACTTAGACAACGAGAACCAATCACATTGCAGACTTAGACAACGAGAACCAATCACATTGCAGACTTAGACAACGTGAACCAATCACATTGCAGACCTAGACAACGTGAACCAATCACATTGCAGACTTGGACAACGAGAACCAATCACATTGCAGACTCAGACAACGAGAACCAATCACACGGAGTTGCAGACTTAGACAACGAGAGAACCAATCACATTGCAGACTTAGACAACGAGAACCAATCACATTGCAGACTTAGACAACGAGAACCAATCACATTGCAGACTTAGACAACGAGAACACTTAGACAACGTGAACCAATCACATTACAGAAGGAAAACAAAGCATTCCGACTTACGGTTCTATGAGCCAATCAGTGTCGAGTACAAGACAATAGCATTTCAACTTGCTCAAACTTCGATTCGGCGAAAGGCAAATTTGGTGGACTAGTTCTGAAGTCGAAGTATTTTTAATGAAGAAAATCGAGTGGATATTCTAGGATTTGTATTTTGAAATGCTTTATTTACGTTTTGCAATGTGCTTAGTTCTCATTGTCTAAGTGGCCCTGGTTACAGTAGTCACAATGTAAATCTCAATATCCAACTCCTTAAACGTCTTCCCAAGACCGTGCCACTCGTTTCTGTACCAGTTGTCTGCGATGCTGTGAGCTGAGGCGTGACCAGGGTTGCAATTGCCCAAGGGAGGATTTGTAAATACTATTTTGATAATCTTCATTTCGACTGTTGAAGCCGATCTTGCATTACACCACACAATCTAACGTGGGGAAGAACCATTTCTTCGAGCGTTCTTCCTCCTCAAAATAAGACAACCTAACACGGCCCCAACCAATAGCAATAATACCCAGGTAACGCATACCACAAGGTACACGTCGACATTAATCCTGTCCGATATATAGTCCACTAGACCGGCGTCTGTCCAACACAAATACGTCAGGGCGCCTTGGAATATCAACAGAGTACCGTAGATTGTTAGCTTCCTCACCACATATCGTACGAGATTCTCCAAGGCGAAAATTATCTTGATAAGGACTTTCATCAGCTTTATCAGCTGAAATCCCAGATCGAGAATCGCCTCGGCAACATTGAGGATGTTCAGTATGTTGTTGAGGACGAAGTTCAAGAACCAGTACCAGATTCTTAATGTCCCAATTAGAATGAACTTTAAGAGTCTAATCTCTCGAAATACAAGAGCAAGTGGTTGATTTGGAACGAATGGATTATCATGTGGCTCTGGGGACTGCTCTGGTGCTACGTCCGGTGCACGTTCCTCTTCCGGTGAGCGTTTACGTTCCTCTTCCGGTGAACGCTCTGGCCTCTCCGTCGACATAGCCGTATACACGTATTGTAGAAAATCGGTGCTGCATAAACGACAATATTTTCTTTAGTAATAATTCAACCAATATTACATCAAATGGTTTTTTTTCCGTTTTTTCTTCTTCAAAGTTTTCTTGCCAGCACCCCAACCTTACAAGAGACACGTACAGTATATTAAAATAGTTACAGTTCTTCATTCCTCATCCATTGTACTCTCTGCAATAGTCTATATGACAGAGATTGCAACTATCGCACTTTAATTTTATTATTATTGCAGCCAGAAGTTGTTGACTATATAGCTGCACTATTATTAATATCACTTTGCTGCCAGAATTATTATCTACCAGAGACATCAAAGGTATATATTGGCTTTACATGAATAAAATCTAAGGAAACGATGGAAATACAAACCAGCTTACCGAGTGTGACTCGAACTCAACCTCATACTCTTATCACTCTGAACGAGGATAAAGCATTTTATAGCTTAAACCACAGGGCTAAACACATTAACAGATCAGGGGCGGGCATCTCGGATATTGATGTTCCGGACATATACAGTATAAGGATAATATAACAGCTTTTACGTGTAAAAATGTCTAATTGCACCAATTATGGCAGATAATACACGGTAATAAAAAATTTTAGTATACACAGAGTGGTAGCGTCACTGATGACAAACTAAATTAAATTCTTGTCGCTCATTAATTATTACATCTATCGTAGATACAGTTAAATTTAAGGAATCTAGTAATTTGGTAGAGAGATGCCTTCGAATGAATTTTACATACTAATTATGTCTTTAAATAAATGTAACTGTAATAACAAGTGGTCCTTCATGTACCAACACATGAATTGCTATTAAAATACAATAGAACTAACACAATACAAAACAATAGAACGAATTACACAATACAATAGAACACAATACAATTTGGTAGTAATTCATGTCTGCCTACATGAAGGGAGAACCGTAATAAAAATACTTGCCAACTCATCACCCGATTGTTTACGTACTGTTTAATAAACGAGCAGCAGTGTTTTATCAGGTTTAAAACTCGAGGGCGCAGCCCGAGATTTTTAAACCTGATAAAACACGTGCTGCGAGTTTTTTAAACGGCTTAAAAAACGCCTAGATTTATAGAGTCATGTAATTCAGTTATTTTGGCGATACGACCTATTTCGGCGGAGAAAATCCAAGTTAAAGTTCATGTAAATTAGGATGAAATCTTTATCACATTTAAAGATCGCTTCTCGCTCGGTGATTTCCTTTGTTTTTGCTTCATGAATTATTCATGAGTTTTTTAAATTCCGTATAAACGGTACAAAATATATATTATGAACACTCCCGACTTGTAGTCCGCTCATCTACCCACTACGCTATCAGACACGTTTGTTGAAATGTGGAACAGAAAATAACAATGGAACCGGCTGGGGATCAACTGAATGCAACAAAATACCCGGCAAACAAATACCTGGTCTTTTTTGCAATTGTCCAGATAAGAACTGTAGTATAATCCATTGTTCTGCGGCAATGAGCCTCCCTCACATACGATTTTGCTTGAACATGCTTTAGTCACTTTAGGAGGTGTCTACAGTCCAAACTACATCTCGAAAATAAATTATTCTTTTATGCTATTGGCTCTTTTTTTCTGTGAAAACTCAGAGAAGCCACCATCCAGCCAATCGGATATAGAAAAAAAAAAGATTTTTCAATCGCAAATTTGAGAACTTTCCCACACACGATATTCTTCGAAATTAAATCACAGTTCGATCAAATAATAAATAACTTCAACAGTTTTCGGTCACGTTGCTAAGTAGAAATTGACAAAACTAATAGGTCGAAAAATAGGGGTTTCGTTCAACCAGACCACAGTAAAGGTTTGACACCGGATTATGGTAGAATAGAACCTACTGAATAATACTAGGTACTTCGTAGAGTTGAATTGTGGTATCAGTTTCGAGTTAAGGCCATGTTTTGTTACGTAATCTACGTTTTAGCATGGAAACGAGGCTAATCAAATAATCCGCTTTAACCTGGCTAATTCGTTGTAGAAATAGGCAAAAACACCGGGAAAGGCAACTTGTCAATATTATGCTTGATTATCGCTATTAATAAACATCAAAAGGTGTCACGTGACTTGTCACGTGATTTTCTGGAAGCCAGAAACCTGGTAGAAATCGAAAAAAAGTGATACACGAAAGATTCTGTCACAGAACAGCTCAATGAAACGGCTTATACTTTGAATTTTGGAATAACATTGCTTTCTACATATTGCTACGTATTAATTAGGTATTTTAAAACCCTCAAACGGTTATATTACGTTTTTATAGGCAAATGCACGTCAACATGAAAACGAGGCTATGTTCAATCGGCTATAAATTGCGTTGGCTATGTGTATGAAACTAAAATAATACTGAGAAAGTGAGTACCTGTTGTAACTATAATGATAAAGTGTGTCAGCGAACTTTAAGGGAGTCACGTGACCAGAGATGTATATTTGCTAGCATCAAAAGAAAACCTAATATGATATTCGCCAGCCTCGTTATTGGGTTGATCCAGATCTAGGCTCTAGATATCCAACATGGCGGCCTCCATGGTCACTTATCTACGTCGTCTGTAAGTATGGCAAATTCAAATTCAATAAGTTCGCTTTTCAATGATTTCTTATTAATACAGGGAGGCTTTATTCTAGATATGTTGTACTACAGGATATATATAGAGGATATTACACGGTGGTGAGAAGATATGAAGTTTATCCTCGAGAGTCGAAAACATTTCGTGAAAACATTTCGTGAAATAGCAGTCCGAAAAATTCACTGACGGGATATGTCAGTAAAGTGTAAAGCGCCATGAGACTGTGGTGATATGGCGCTATATAAATATGGCCTATTATTAAATGCTTTCGACTCGAGAGGATAAACTTCATATCTTCAAACCACCGTGTAGTTTTATTATATGGACAATTAAACTGCTCTAAGAACCCTTATCTATTCATTCGACTTACTGTCAGTACAAACTTCTTCGTGATCTTTCTAAGCTGTTCTGGGGAGTTTCATCGGATTTTTCTGTCTCTTCGTTGCAGTCGAGAAAATATTTAGGGAGTCTTAGATCGTATTTGGCTTTTTGTGCTCAGAATATTCATTGTCATGCAGCTCAGTTAAGCTGTTTACATCTTCCTCTGTGATTTTCACAAACCTACCGCCATCTTCGTAGTTCAGAAGGCGGCAAACGTGACGTCATCGATAGTTTCACTAGTGAGGATATGGAAAATATGCTGCTCAGTACCCGGATGTAGTTTCGTATGAGTTCTACGTGTGGTTTATTTCTCTGTAAAACACTATCGTCCATATAATAAAAAGAAATATTTTATCTAAAACGAAATATTTATTTTTGAACATGGTTTTTGTTTCATTACTCAGGTGTTTACGCTTTCTACATTTTGTGACAAACGATTAAATACTTCTAACTACTAATATCAGTTATTTTATATTAGTTTCAATGGATAGCAAAGAGAGGACCGAAAGCACTAATCAAGGGATCAGCATCCTCCTTCCACCAGAGGCTAACAAAAGAAGGTTAACGGTATTCACAAAATGTATAATTTGTCAGTGTGATCGTATTAATGAAACATAAGAAAGGCAAAGGAGTCATCAGTTGCAAATCTCCTATCCGCCCTAACATTACGCCAGGATGAGGTTTACAGTAGGCTATCTCCATATATCATAGACCTGAGCAGTAATGAGATATTCTGGCACTCTTCTTGCTACTCGATATACACAAGCCAACAAAATGTTAGATATGCCACAAGCTCTAAAGGGTTTGAATCTTATGTGGCTGCAGATAGAAGCGGTGAGAATGTAGAGGAAACGAGTTCGTCAATCAGCCAGATGTCTCGATCTATATTCACACCTACTGATTGGGCAAAATGCTTGTTTCGCAACAATAAGACTCGTAAAAAGATCAAGGAAATGCAAAATGTGTGCACGTTTGAGGCTTGTAAAACGATAAAGCAGGCTGCAGAAGCTAAATGTGATGAAGTAATGCTCCATGTACTCCGAGGCGTGAATAATGATCTCGTGGCAGCAGAAGCGAAATACCATAAGAACTGTTTTGCCTCATATGTGAGCAAATCAAATCTAAAGTAGAAGAGCCTTAGAGAAAAGGAAGGAGAGTCAATGTACGACCAGGTGTTTAAAGAAATGGCCGATCATATCAATGGAGGCATAGAGGAGGGTAAAGCTTATGATATGATGTCACTTCTGTCGATGTACAGAGGATTCTCACAAAAGAAAGGTATTAATGCGGACAGCTACACCAAGCAGCGCCTAAAGCAAAGATTACAACACTACTTCACTGATAGTATTGTTTTTCACCAGCCATTCGACAAAAGCAAGTCCGAACTAGTTTATTCCAGTCAGATATCAGTACAAGATATCATTAACGCAGCTGTAAACTTACATCCACCGAAGGTGACATCAACATCGCCAGAGAAAACAAAGGGCGAAGATCAAACCCAGCAGATTGCCCATGCTGCCAACATTATCAAGACCGAAATCAGGAAATGCGATGGTATCTCCATACGGCCCCTTGATGTCAACGACATCAATCTAGAGTCTGCAAAAGGCATAGTATATACCTCGAAGTTTGTACTGGTTATTACGCTGGATCATTACTGGTGATGACGATGCCTCATTAAGCTCTTGCAGTAATATGGCCGATGAGAGACGCGTTCTAAGCATTGCTCAAGACATTATTCACTCTGCATCTAATGCCCGAGTAAAAGTGCCCAAACACATTAGCCTCGCAATGTCTGTCCATCATCTAACAGCCTCCAAACTACTGATTACGCTGTTGAATCGAATGGGTCATTGCTCTTCGTATGATGAAATACAAGGTATATGGCAGTTATACCCTCGAATATATCCCCAGGTTCACTTGTGCAGGTTGCTGCTGATAACAACGACGTTAACGAGGAGACCTTAGACGGCAAGAACACAACTCCATGCAACTTCCATGGTTATTTACCAATGAAAGCCTTTTGGCCCAGCGTCCCAACCAACTGTGCTTGCACATCATGCAGAGAGAAGAAGATCCCTGCGAACAAGAGGAAACGTTTACGAAGTACAAGGATGTTATGCGCATGGGAGGCGGCCCGCCGTTACAACATTTCTCGGTGCAATAAGTGATGAGTGGTATAAAGGAGAGAGCAACAACTACACATCAGCAAGCAACATGGCCGTAGTTTGCTCATTATTGCGATTGAATCCCTCTAGATTAAACCAGCTGGTACTCGCAGAAGTCCAAGAAAATCAACCTGTTCCAAGCTGGAGTGGATTTAATTTCATTCTATTTCCAGACATCCCACTGTCAACTACCATTGGTTACTGCCCAATGATACATGGGTCATCTACCGAATTCAGTACTGTGTATACAGTGATGAAGCACGTCCAGAAGATCAGTTCAAGCATTAGTCAAGTGGATTCCGTAGTTACGTTTGATCTCGCCATTTATGTTAAGGCCAAACAAATTCAATGGCGGTATCCAGATGAATTCTCCGACACAGTGATACGGATGGGGGGATTCCACATTACATTGAACTTTCTTTCACTGATTGGAAAGAAGTACATCAATTCAGGACTTGATGATCTGTTCATAGAGTCAGGCATATATGGTGCTGGATCAACATCTGCTTAATGAAAGGCAAATCCTACAATCGAGGAGTCCGAGCGCATAAGTTGTCCATGGAAGCGTTGTTTCGTCTCATGTGGAAAGCATTTTCCCAGTGGTTTAGCGACACCCGAGAAGATAAGGGATGCGTTGATGAGGAGCTAGCCCTGCTGAAAAAGATCAAAGCATGTAGATTTGCAGTCAAACACACAACTAGTGTACCAGAGAGAGTAAAGGAATTGGCTTCTGACATGCAGGAATTAGCATCGATGTTCGAAACGTTCAAGAGAGAGGCTCGAACCAAGTCCAAGATGTTCGTATTCTGGGAGGAATATGGTTCTATGGTGAACGCGCTTCTGCAGTTCATTAAGGCAGAAAGAACCGAGAACTGGCATCTGCACCTTTCCGCTACAACGACTATGGTACCATATTTCTTTGCAATGGATAGACCAAACTACCCCCGTTGGTTGCCAGTCTATCTCGCAGACATGAATCAGCTGGAAGTTAAACATCCACAATTAAGTTCATCAGCAATTTGTCAACGGAAACCATGCCGTAAGCCGTTCCAATCAGCCATTTTCTCAAGTGTGGACTGACATGGCTCTTGAACAGTCCATCAACGCGGATTCCAAATCAAAGGGTGGAATCATCGGCATCACACAGAGCCCAGCCGCACTTGAGAGGTGGTTCCTTACAAGTCATGAGCGTGCGTCAGTTACAACAGCACTCAAGGAAATGTACGCCATGTAGAACTTGTAGATAGCTAGCATCCACTATCTATCACTCAATACGTTTTAATCAGGTTGTAATAACTAACATTACATTGCTTTTAACTCTGAGTACCGCTCTCTTCACTCGCTCAAGACCATGCGGTCTTGTCACTGTCAAAAACGTGTGACGTCACGCCTCTTACGTCCCTCTATGTCACGCTTCTCGTACGTTGCATTACATGCATTTCTACACGCCATTCGGGAGTGTGATAGATTAGGAACGCACAAAGTAGCGGCACCAAAGAGGGTACAACGGGATGAAGATGATATACAGAAACTTGTTACATGTTTTACATCTGGCCTGATGACAGACCCTTTTGCACAAGACACAGAATCCCTTGTCAACTTTGCTACAGGCGTGGTTCTGCCTACTGAAGTATCAGAAAATCTAGTCAACTGCACGGAGAAGGGCCGGGAACAGATGAAGACATTCGTCCACAAGCGACTCGATACTAACGAAGTCAGTTTCTGGGATCCCGTACAAAATCTCAAGATCAAGACATTTAACACGCTAACAAAGAAGGTTCACGTTAAAGCGGCAGATGAGAAATATGTCACAGTCGGTGCCGATAGAGACTTGATTGGACGGCTTCTAATCGCTGCTAATGTTAGACAAATCAATCTCAAGTACGTTTTAAGCTATGAGCTATCCTCAGTACCATTTGCACTTGCACATCCAGATGGTAGCCTAAGAAAGACGAACAAGAGCATCCTCTTCTCGATCATGGAGAGAAATGTCTGTGTCCTTCCAACGCTCCCAGCGCTACCTCCGGAAACTTCTTCAGTCTACATAATCGATGGTATGGCTTTGGTACAGATGACAAGGTCTGGTGGTGCAAACAACTTTGGTGAACTGGTAGCTAAATACTACTCCATCATCACAGCTCCACTACATCATAATAACTGCAATCAAGTAGACATTGTCTTCGATCAATACTGGGATAGGTCAATCAAAGCTGGAGAGCGCATAAGACGGGGAGCAACAAGTGCTCTAGAGGTCAAGATCAGCGGTCCATCTACACCAGTTTCGAAGCAATGTGGAAAGTATATAGCGAACCCACAGAACAAAGTAAATCTATGTCACTTTTTGACAGAGTGGTTGTGCAAGTTGGGTCAAGAGAAGATGCCACACAACAAGAAACTCGTGATTGGAGGGGGTTTCAAGGATGGAGAAATAGCAGTGTCCATCACAAAAGGTCATTGGGAAACTCTCACACCACTGAAATCTGATCACGAGGAAGCGGACACAAGATTACTGTTACACGCCAAATATGCTGCACACGTTGGAATGAGAGTTGTCATCCAGTCACCTGATACTGATGTCTTTGTGTTATGTGCTACCCATTATAGCGATCTGGGTTGTGGGTAATTGTGGTTTCGTACCGGTGTCAAAGATCGACTTCGATACATTCCAGTCCATAACGTATCCCGAACCTAGGTGAAAAGATGTGCAAAGCTCTTCCAGCCTTCCATGCTCTCACAGGTTGCGACTCCAACAGTGCTATTGCCGGGATCGGGAAGAAGAAGGCATGGGACATTCTCAGTCATAGCCAAGTGCACCAGGAAAGTCTTGCCCTCTTAGGAGAACGTCATGCCCTGGATCAAGAAATCGCAACAAAGTGCGCTGCCTTCATCTGCAATTTGTATCCGTCACCAAAGAGGAGTACAAGTACAGTTGATGAGTTAAGATACCTGATGTTCTGCCAGAAGAAGCAGAAAAGTGAGATGCTTCCCCCAACTTCAGACAGCCTGAATCTACATTTGAAAAGGGCAAATTACCAAGCCTTTGTTTGGAGGAGTCCACTTGTCGCCATGCAAGAGTTACCATCTCCGGCTTGCCACGGATGGGCAGTAGAAGACAACTGTTTACAACCAATTCTCATGACAAAGGAGCCGGCACCAAGAAGCATTTTGGAGTTGACTACATGCCAATATAAGAAGTCAGAATGCAGAAGTAACTGTTCCTGTAACAATATTGGACTATCTTGTACAGAGGCTTGTTTTTGTATGGCTGATGAGACGTGCAAAAATCCTCACGGAACATTACTGCAATACTCTAGTGATTCTGATGAATCTGATTCGAATTGAACAGTTTTTAGTGAGATTAGAAACAGTCAGTATACCAGAACTCACAGACAAGCATCCGATTATAAGTAATAAGGGAATTCGGTGGCGTTTAGCACGTATTGTTTTTATGATGCGTCCCAACCTCGTGACCAGGGTCTTCTCGGTCAGATCCAAGATGGCGGCTACTCCGAGAGAAGACCCTGGTAAACGCTGTATCACGTGACCAAAAATCTCCAGAAATCCTGGAGATTTTAATCACGTGATGTGGGCATCCAATATGGCGGCCAACCTAAATATGGAAATGTTAACACGTGCCCATAAACCATAGGTATCCCAATCCGGAGTGAGCGAGATGTGATTAACGGTATTTCCACACGGCGAACGACGAAGTGAAAACAGGTCTACTAAACAGTTCGAAATGGAGTTTACTTGGATAAAGAAACAGTGGAAGAGTATCACAAAGCTACCAGGATGTATCTAAGCTAGAAGCGAATCCTGAAACGCCGTTCATTTTCTGTTAGCGTTGAAGCGAGATCGATAGCACATGTTCAGATTTAACGGCTTCTCCTGGCTTTCTCACTGATGAAACTTACCAGAAAACTACCCAGTAATGCACTTCATCTATTGCTCTACCTACACAATGTGTTTTAAGGTTATTTAAAATCGTTTTATTGATAAAATTTGAGCAATCGAATCTATATACAAATTCATCTCTCTGGACTCAGTCCGTTTGGCCAATAAAAAGCATCGTTAGAACAACCCTTGTGTCATAATCGAAGGGCCAATCAGAATACGTGACAGTTCAGGGTTTACCAGGGTCTTCTCTCGGAGTAGCCGCCATCTTGGATCTGACCGAGAAGACCCTGGTCACGAGGTTGGATACGTCCTGGAATTACTAGGGACTGCATACCACATTCAGAAAGTCATATTCCACTAGGATATGCAATAAAGTTCAATAAATATCCTTGCGCTTCCGATGATTGTCTTTATTTTAGTATCTTTCTATTCAGAAATCATGTCTGATTTGATCATGTGTTTTGCCATATCCCTGGTCACGTGACTCCCTTAAAGTTCGCTGACACACTTTATCATTATAATTACAACAGGTACTTACTTTCTCAGTATTATTTTAGTTTCATACACATAGCCAACGCAATTTATAGCCGATTGAACATAGCCTCGTTTTCATGTTGACGTGCATTTGCCTATAAAAACGTAATATAACCGTTTGAGAGTTTTAAAATACCTAATTAATACGTAGCAATACGTAGAAAGCAATGTTATTCCAAAATTCAAAGTATAAGCCGTTTCATTGAGCCGTTCTGTGACAGAATCTTTCGTGTATCACTTTTTTTCGATTTCTACCAGGTTTCAGGCTTCCAGAAAATCACGTGACAAGTCACGTGACACCTTTTGATGTTTATCAATAGCGATAATCAAGCATAATATTGACAAGTTACCTTTCTCGGTGTTTTTGCCTATTTCTACAAAGAACAAAGAATTAGCCAGGTTAAAGCGGATTATTTGATTAGCCTCGATTCCATGCTAAATCGTAGATTACGTAACAAAACATGGCCTTAACTCGAATTCAACTCTACGAAGTACCTAGCATTGTTCAGTAGGTTCTATTCTACCATAATCCGGTGTCAAACCTTTACTGTGGTCTGGGTTGAACGAAACCTCTATTTTTCGACCTCAGCTCCCCGACTATATTAAAGTAGAAATTGATTTAAAATCATTAGGAAGCATGGTTTTATTGTTCAGCAATTCGCAACTGAAATGATAGACAATAGCGGTTTCGTCAGAGTTGATAAACATTACAATTGTTATGCTAATGTCAACCATGATTTCAAAAGGCCGCTTTGTGTCAGGAACCAATGGATCTCTGGTTGGCACATTGATTTTCTCAGGATTAATCTCTGTTTGACGGGGGAGGGGTGGCGGCAGATTGACCACTTCAGTCACGCAAGGTCACACGAGAGAAGAAATCGAAACGGGACTGGATAAAGTAAAACTTACATTTTTATTTTTATAAACTGAGACTTTGAACGAACTTGAGGCGAACAGGGAAATGCAGACAAAGCGAGTATTCAAGTTTTACACTGTGCTTGAATAACCTGAATATATTAGGCGAGATTTCGCTGAATCTTAATCAGTTTCAGATTTCTAAGATCGTATGCAAGTAATATTACACGTGCTAGCCTTCCGAAGCCGTAAATGCTGAATTTTACGAAATTTTAGTAGTAGTCCTGACGTTAATATCAGCTGTAATTATTCAATCGGTCCAAAACGGTCACTGTCGGAGGCCTGATGCGTACACGTGCATAAATTCACCTTTGTTTATAGCAGTGCATGTATATATATATATGTATCGACTTACCTCTTCACATTTAGACGATTCTTCGGCTTGTGAAGGGTATTCGGCCTAATACGACATCATTCTCACACCAGTACCGCTAATAAGACATCTCATTAGATATTTGAAAACAAAGAACAAACCAAGCACAGTTTAACTCGATTTTCGCGCCATGCTGTCACGCCATACTCGCTGAACATAGTTCTACCAATAGTGCCTTGCGAACCGTGTCAGACAATTTATGATTGTATTTTTTGCTCGGTTACCGTTACCTCGTTCCCAGGGTCTCCCGCGCATCCAACATGATCTGACTGAGAAGACACTGGGGACGAGGTTGTTCAGGTGCAAAATGGCGGCTGGTCCGGTGTTTTGCAGCCAGTGGTGCAATCAGCGAGGTACATTGTACATGTAGGTAACTTAACCTCCTGATCGGGTTATTCACAGTTTGGAATATCCTTGGTCAACATGAATGAGATGAAGTGACGGTTGGAGAGACTAAATATTATATCGAAACTTTAGACCACTCTACAGTCCCGGGTAGAGGCTAGAGCTACTATACTATTATTACATTTAATACTGTTCACTGAACAGCTATAGCCTATACTATAGCTAGAAAGAACAAGATTACAACATGGCCGAGTGCATGGATGATGTACTGTATAGTGCTCGCGTTGAGCAAGAAGACGAGGTAACTGCACTCGAATCAATTTTTGATAAAAACTTTCACACCCTTGATTTAGTCGAAAACAACAACGAGCTTGAAGACAACATAATTTCTTTTGGCCTGAGCCTCAAAGTTCACGTTCCTCACGATAAAGTGCTAATCGAAGCCGTGATTCAGTAGAAGTGAGGGAGCCATTTTATTCAGACTCTGACTCACGCAGCTACAATAAAGATCAGAAAAAAGGGTTAGAGAAGGTAGCACTAAAGGACTGGCTCAAAGATAGGGATGGTGCAACAGAAGAATGTGTTGAGACTGAAGAAGGGGCTGTGGCATGTGGAGTGAGTATGCAACCGTTTAAGAAGCCTGGGCTGTCACGGCTACTGTCTACCAAGCATTGGCACATCCAATCGGAGGTCAAAGAATTGATGCCTATCAATCTGTGGTGTACATTCCCCCCTCTATACCCATCAGGGATCATGCCAAATTTTAGTCTATCCTGTCACTGGCTCAATGCTCAACAATTGAAAGAGCTTTCACAAAAGCTTGTATCTCTCTGGCATCAAAATGCAGGCTTGCCTATTGTCTTCACTTGGGCAGAGTTTTTGGAAAACGATGTGTGGGAATTCCTTTGCCTGACACCACACCTTATTCTACGGGAGGAATTCCAGAATGATGTCCACACTGAAAAGTCTAATTTCACCATTGCTAACAAGGTTCCATTAGAAATGGCACTGCTAGCAATTTTAGAACATGACAATGAGAAAGAGAAAACAGAATTTATGAAAACAAGCCACACATGTGAAATTTGCTTGGAAGAGAAAGATGGGCATGAATTTTGCTTTATTGATGAGTGCAAGCATTATTGCTGTACTGAATGCCTCCGGTATCACTGTGAGATGCATGTTGAAAGTGGCACAGTTATGCGGCTTCTTTGTCCCAATCATGAATGTGATGTGACAATACCACCTCAAATTCTGCAAGAGATTCTAGAGGATGAAAAATACAAGAGATGGGAGAGGCTGCTTCTCAGTAGGACTCTGGATCTGATGAGGGATATTTTCTACTGTCCGCGGTGCAATACTGCAGTGGTTGCAGATGAAGAGGAGACTTCTAGACTTGCTCAGTGTGCAACATGCTTCTATGCCTTCTGTACTGAATGCCAAGAGCCGTGGCATTATGGAATGTTATGCACAGGGGAGCAGGAGCAGGAAGTTCCCAAAAAGAACAAGAAGGAGAATGCAGATGATGGTATTGATGATGAAGAAGATGAACAAATAGATGATGTTCGAGCATCAAGAAAGGCAAGACGATCACAGTTTATGAGCAGTAAAGCCTTCATCACTGCTATGAAGTCAAAGGGATGGTTTCGTAACTGCCCTTCCTGCAGGATGGTTGTGGAGAAGATTCATGGTTGTAACTTCATGACCTGTTCACAGTGCTGCCAAAACTTCTGTTGGGCATGTGGTAAGTCTTGAGAATATTCTTTATTACCTTTTTCTCTGAAGTGTGACTGTGAAAGTTTTAAGTCACATTTGTAAAATATTGCATTCAGCCAACCATCAATCAAAGGGAGTCTAGTCTGATAGTCATACAAATTAGTTTCAAATGTGTACTAGACTTTGGCTAAATACTTGTACAGCCTGCGCATGTCTCTGCCCAGGCTTGTGCATTGAATTATTTAGTAGAAACCATCTAGTGTTCTTGCGAATATATTTATCCAGTTGGCTTCAGGGTCCGAAATTAACTTTTTCATGTATGTGCCAATTAACTGGCGACTAGCCAAAAAGAATTTGTCACCAAAAGACAAAGTTTCAAGTGACATGCGACAAAGAACATTTGCTGCCATGTTTTATTGGCTAAATTTACTTACATGTAGAACATCGTGTGACTTCGGGACATTGTGAAAACATTGTGAAGACCTTAGTAAGTTGCCAGCTTGCAACTAACTCTGAAATTTTCGTTGCCAAAACTCAAAATTTAGGTCGCATTGGCGCCAAATAAGCTGCAATTTCGGACCCTGTGGCTACCATGCAGTAATTAAGCTAAGTACTCCTATCTGTTGAGCAACAGATAGCAAAGAAAGATATTCCAAAAACAAAACATCAGCAGCCAGTTTAAATTGAAAAATAGTTTGATCTACTAAAATACTTATTAAATAATTAGACTTATCTACTCCTCTCAGTTTCTATGGATGATAGTTGACTCAGCAACTATCAGCTAGCTGATATAAACTTTGAGCTCATTAAGTCATATTGTTAATTATGTATTAACTATGTTTAAGGCAGGCCTGTATCCAGGGGGTGTGAGCTAATATGCACCCTCCATGGCCCATTGAGGTTCGTCCAATGAGGTTAACAGATAATTATATAAAAATGCAGAATAATATACAAAAATAACCTTGAGTTCTCACATGTAGTTCTCAGAATACAGGAAATGCCATTTCAGTGACCTTAGTAGAGTTTAAAAAATTTACTGACCCCCCCCCCCCCCCCCTAGCAGCTTGAGCTTGCAGCACTTGCCAAGATGATGTAGTACATGTGGCTAATATATGCCACTTAATGTTTCATTCCTATGGTGCTGGAACCCCCCCCCCCCCCCCCCCCCCCCCCTGCCCTGCATACAATCCTGGATATCATATGTATCAAGTTTCAAAGTAAATATCAGATACAAGGTTAGTTCTGACAAGAATGTACAAATGTAGAATAAAGCCAGTACATGTATGACTCAGCTGGGGAAATACCTGTCTGTTACAACTATTTTTCCTACTAAGAAATCAGAAACAGCTTTTTAAAATGTATTAACTTGTACATGTACTTTAAGGGTGCGTTTACCAATTTCGTCGCTAAGCAGCGACGTTGCTATGAAGGGTCGGCGCTCGCGCGCGCTCATGCAGTGGCGGGAAAAACTTACTTCCGGTTTAGTGAAAAAGCAACGCGCTTGCTTTGCATGGAATGCTCGATGCTCCACTCCTTCAGTTTTGTTTACATTTCGTAAAAGTTACAATGAAGTTGTTTTTGCTACTTGACCCGATTTTTTTTTATTTTCCATGCTTCAAGTTTACTTAATATAATGCCGAAAAAGAGCGAGAAAACCGGGAAAACCATTCTAGCTGCGGAGGGTCGCTGGACGAGGGAAAATTCCGATGTCAGTACGTGGAATTTGGGTGTCAAGTGCAAACTAATTTCGTTCGGATTTCGACAAAGAAAGTTTGGAAAGTGCTCGGAAAGAGCTTGTTGATAACGAGGGGAGTCAGAATGTACTTACAAGTGAGCAGCTACACGTGAGAGGAGTCTTCGAAGAGTTTGGTTTTGAGCCACTTTCACAAGAAAAATACAGTGCCAACGAAAGAGAAATCAACTCCATTTTTACGGCGGCTCGTCACAATACTAGGGACTTGACTGGAAGTAATCGGTTAATAATGACCAAAACGTTTTCATATATTCTGATACCAGAGTGTTCTGTTACCCTGGACACTATTTAAACTATAAAGAAGCAAAGACCGATACAACGTAGAACGTAGATTGTCGTTCACGGTTGCTTGCTTGAACAATTCGTCAACTATTTCTAAGGCCGGAAATGTCTGTGAAAAATGCGGAAGTTAAACATAAATACGGAAACGGAAGATGGCAAGTTCCTATTATCTTGCGACCATTCCTTTAGGGCGAACAAAGCCTACGGCCTACTTGCCGAATTTTGTAATTATTTCTTTATTGATCAATGGAGAATATTATAAGGATTACGAACATGTGCGAATGATATTACACATTATAGCAAGATATTCCTCTAGAATTGACATATTAGCAGTGTTTTTGATTGCTATAGGATAGAAAACTGAATCAGATTTTGATGTAAGCTTACCGTAAGTTGAATCAGGTTGTTTTTCCTCAACGCAACGTAAAGTATAAAAGTGAGTGACTTTATTTTAGTGTCAATGTATTATAATTTAGCTTTGCAGCTAATTGGGGACACGTCACTAGTCCTACGATTTTTATACGTCCTTATCCGATAAGACGTGAAGGTCTAACCGTTTACTGTATTACATGTATGTAAAGGCGACACCTTCTACTCAGTTATTTTAAGACCCTGAGTGTTGGTCCGGCCGGGGTTTGAACCTGCAACCTCCCGCTCGACAGACCGGCGCTTATTACAACCGGAAGGCGGTTAGACATGTGACTGATTATGGTGCAAATCGACTTCTTTGCGTGAATAAACCACTGGAATTAGATGTCTGATAATGCAGCTCTGTTTCAATTTCACTGATTTCATTTTCTTGTCCAATGCCTTTAGCTTTGCCCTCGCAAATTCCATCGGTACACGAGAATCCATGTATGTAAAGATAATTGCTTTGTAACCACCCAAACGCGGCAGCGCCCCGTTGGCCCTGGTAACAATATTATACTTCCGGTTTCACAAAAAATGAAACTGAGTTCGTGAAACAAAGAAAAGTCAATCCTTTTTCACATAAAAATTGTCCTGAAGTCGCATTGCACAGAGCCAAGCATGGGTTTAGCGAAAAAAATTAAAACACGGAAGTTATTACCATCTTAAAGTTAAAATTCATGGGAAAAAAATATAAAACGATCAATTTTCGGTATATCGTAAAACGCATGCTACTCCTTTTGTGCCTAACCCAGACCAATGATATATGCAAATATGAAAGCACTAACCCAAAGCAATCATGAGTTGATTGAATTTTTCTGCCTTGATGACGTAATAATGACGTCATACGATGACGTCATCAAAATAAAAAGGTCCGTCTCCCAGGAGTTCCTGAGTGATTTATTAATTATTTTACTCAAATTGTTGGCGTTTTATGGCGTTTTAAATTCTACTTAGCAACGGCCCAAAACAATTGGTAAACGCACCCTTAACGAATACATGCTTGTGTTTCCAAGATGCTCACCTATTTCAAACACTATAGAGCTCTACAGTGTATCAGGGCTTGAAATTAAACAAAAGTTCTAGTCACATTTTATGACAAGTTACGCAAATTTGCTTGCAAGTTTGCAATTCTTAGTCGACAAAAAAACACAGAATCCAGCAGTTTTATGACAAAAAGCTGCGCCCGCAATATATTTTGAAAAGAGAAGTTTGAGCGAAGGTTTGTGTCACTTGATTAAAGGGAAATAAAAAGGAGAAAATGAAGGTCAATGGTGCATGATTTTGCTGAAAAGTAAACACACAAAACTGTTGCCAGGACATTTTATTCATTTATTTAGGCGAAATCTAGAAAAGTTTTAGTCACAAGTGATATTAGTAATTTGGTTGCATTTGCAACCATTGGTCCCAATTTCGAGCCCTGTGAAAAATATTATGCACATCATCATCTGAGCAGTACTGTATTTATTTAGTAATAAATATTTTATAATTCATTAACATACAGTCAAGTCATTAAGCTACAAAAGTAGCACCTGGCAGATTTTCCTCACGCAGCTTTACCCAAATCCATATGTTAAATTCCTCAGTGACTAGAAATGTAAATAGGAGATATTGAATATAATTTTGAATGCTATCTTCAATTGCATTCCCATGCTAATGGCCACACTAATGGCTGGGTGATCTAGTGAGTTTGTCAGTGAAAACTCCCCCATCGCTATAATCCATTTCTGCTCACGGGTATTGTCAGACTCAGATTGATTGATACTTGTTCATTATTTCAGGCAAGGCTATCACCAGTTATTCACACTTCAGTTCCTCGCCAGAGTGTTCAACAATTATAATACCGGTAACTGAGCCACAGCGTCCTCCCCCAGGCCCCACTGAAGGTGAAATCTTAATCCAAAAGTTCCAAAAACAAAATCCAGGAAAACCAGTACGAAAGAAGAAGTGTATTAGTTGTCATCAGAACAACTTAAAACTCCAAAATAACAACCACATAAAGTGCTGGGCTTGCAAGACAAATTTCTGTTACCAGTGTGGCCACAGGATTGAAGGAGGGTTCAAGCATTTTGTTGTACCAGGTACATGTGTTCAGCATTCTGATGATTGAGATATCTCATAAAGCCAAAATTAGTTGCATCAGAGGATAGAAATGCAGGTAATGTTTAAATTTCTCTAAATATTACAGTTTATACTGGTGATCACATACAAAATGTGATATCATAGCATATATAATACAAAATGAGGAGGGGAACTCAAATTTACAAAATTTGAGTCAATATCTATTTTATAGCTAGTGCATTAATTAAAATTTGTGTTTCCATTAAAGAGCTGCATGAACATAATCCAGGTAGGTAGGTCAGAATAAAAATTGTATATATTTTAATTTTTCATGTTTACATTGTTGTCATGTTCATGCGATGTTGAAGACACACTGTAGGAAGACTGAAGTTGTCGCTTAACACACTTCTCATTGTTCTAATATATTTATATTTTTATGTTTATTTTATCTGTTTCAAGTCTTGGAAAAGTCTGAGCAATAAAAAGTTTGAGGTTAATTGGCATGAAATAATCCGGGTCGGTACACAACATTTATTTTGCTTTGCTAGCTTACTGTATTGTACAAGTGGCTTAATTGGGTTGCATGTCATTTGTTGATCAGTGCGAATTGCACAGAAAAGCAGTTTCAACATTTCATACATATAGCTCTTGCACAGGTTACATGAATGTAAGAATAGTTTAGTGTGCAATACCAGGCTACATGATGCATGTACTTTGCTCCTCGATTCATGCTCTTTTGGACAAAATGTCTGTCGTGTGGAACACCCACTCAAAATCTAGAGAAAGTACAGGTATCTACAATGACTGCATAAACTGTTTATTATTTACGGTGAATAGAACATAAACCACTTTACTTACTCATCCACATCCATGCCACCCATTTTTTTCTGACAATGCAATATAAACTAGTTAGAAACATAGTCTGTTGACTAATAATTATAAGGAATATATACCAGCATGATTGTATAAGAGGATGCATAAGTAGTAATGCATGTATCAATGGTATTAGCCCAAGAGAGGCTTAAAAAAGTCAAATTCCCCACCCTTAAAGCTTGGGACAGCACCTTTGGTCTATAAGTATTGTATTAAAATTCCCCACTTCACTGCCCTAAATTCCTTATGTTTCCTATAAATAATAAACCATATCAAGATCAGTGTGTAGCACATTTTTAATTACCATAATCAGGGACGGCGGAGCAAAATCTCAAGTGGGGGGCTAAAAAAGTGTGTGTTGGGGGGGGGGGGGGGGGGGGGGGGGGGGGGGGGTAGATATTTTATTACAATCTGGTCTCCAGAAAAACTAAAAAAAAAACATGTTTAAATAACACGTCGGAAGAACCATAGTGAAACCATTGATAAGTGGGCGCGCAGTCATCAATGGGATCGATCGAAAACGTGATTAGCAATTTGATTGGCTGACAGGATTTCGCGAGATCACCAGGATATTACGACTACTGTAATCAGGGCCACTTTAATAGACAACGAGAACCAATCACATTGCAGAACGAAAACAAAGCATTGCAACTTACGATTATTTGCAAGGCAATACTGAGCATTCCAACTTGCTAGAACTTTGATCCGGTGTCCTAGGGGTTTTGGTCCCCCGTGGTCCCGCGGGACGTCCACATTCACCAAGTGGATTTGGTCCCCCTTTGTGGCCCCCCTTCAGTGGATTTGGTCCCCCTAACATTTTGTCTAGTTTCGCTTACCTACATGTTCGTCGTTGTTGTTCTGAAGATTGTTACCCTGCATATGAGAATGAAAGCCGTGTTTTCGTCAAGCTCCGTCATTGCCTTGATGATCATCTCGAAATAGCGCCGCGTGCAATAAATTTCTGCCCTCTTGTAGATCAGAATCTGCATTATCTGTCAGAACAAAATTACTTTTACCTGAGTTGCATTATGTCTACTGTTTTACCGCATTACAAATGCATGAGTTTCATTATCACTCTGTCGGCAGCGATCTTGAATGACCTTTGTACATGTATATCATTTCTAAAGCCGTAAGCAACATCCACTTAGGGGGGACCAAATCCACTAGTGGATATGGTCCGGGAAACCATCTGGTAGATGGACTAGTTTTGACGTCGGAGCGTGTTCAATGAAGACAATCGCGCGTGGATGCTTTGATTCCGACTATATAACTCATAACCACGAGACATTCGTAAGTGAAATAGTTTATTTAGGAGTGACAGTCGGTAATATTTTCTGAACTGCATAATTACACACCCTAATTTAATACATCATGTAAACTTACATGACATGTGCCACGCCAGATACGACTGAAAAACCACTTTTTAGAGGTAGACAAAAATATGTGGAAACGTTGACACACTATGCATAACTCGCGCGGTCACAACACGAAAAAGAGGTCGGTAGATCCTCTGGAATGTTGAAGATGAAATGCTAGCAGGAGGTGTGAAACGTGTTGAACATGATTGTTTAGTTGAAAAATGTTGCTAATCTGTCCTCATTTATCCTTTATTTTTCTTTATAGTACAACCAGCCAGGCGCATAGCAAATTAACGGCATTGTTTCACTGAACATTCGTTCAGTGCATTTCACAATCTCCCCGGGCGCTTCAATTTCAACATTCCAGAGGACCTACCGGCCTCGTTGACATGCTAGTTACCAGGACTTATGCATTGGGTCTATTCCCCGACTAATGCAGTGGCACTGAACCTCCGAGGATGAGGTAACAATAAACATTAGGGACGAAGCATTTTTTTTAGAGGAGGGGGTGAAAAGAATTGTTTGCGGAGGTTGAGAACTTAAAATCCAAAAAATCCTCCAAAAAATAATGGTTCATCCCTAATAGAAACGTGTCACAAAGCAAAGGAGTAGATGTGGCTATATTTAGAATTCGAATTCCGCGTTGAAAGTGAGAAGAATGATAATGAAGAATGATGAGAAGTGACGTATAGCTATCTGATTGGCTAAGACAACATGGCCTTTGTTTCTTTCGCACGAAATGCAATTCTAAATATAGCCACATCTACTCCTGTGCTGGGAACAGAACCAATGGGGAAGATCGACGCTCCTGGTAATGTGCTCCTGTTTTTGTATAATAAATAGTGACCGGTTTTACGTCACCGGCTTGAATATATTATAAATATAAACCTCTAACTCATGGATACAACACTCAAATCGAGAACTATTACAATATTCTATAGCTACTTGATGCAGAATCGATATTAATGATAAAAAATGTTGACCTTATTTACACATTAAATAATAACATTGAATCCCTAGATACTACCCGAGTCTCAATGTCATGCCATCAGAATATTTATAGACTGTTAGTATGTCCCTTCTATTCCGCAATTTTTTTACAATGGCTATTAACCACTCGGTTAGCTCAGTGATTAAGCTCCGGTCTGTTGAGCGGGAGGTTGCGGGTTCAAACCCCGGCCGGACCAACACTCGGGGTCTTAAAATAACTGAGTAGAAGGTACTGCCTTTGTGAAACAACTGCAAATGGTTAGACCTTCACGTCTTCTTGGATAAGGACGTAAAATCGTAGGTCAACTGACGGAGGCAGGCCTAGAAGGGACCTTGAGTCCTTTGTTTGTACTCGTGATCAGGCTCTGATCCGAATGTCTCAAATCAAATCAACATAGCAAACGATGGCTAGACATGACACACATGGTTCAACATGGCTTGGTTTAGAGTTATAATTATAAGTAGGTATAGCTCTAAACACTGCCATGTTGAACAATGTGTGCCATGTGTAGCCATCGTTAGCCATCTTAACTTGAACCATGTTTAGCCATTATAACAAAATTGCGCAATAGAAGGGACTTTCTAGCAGTCTCAGGCGCGCATCCAGACCGGTTTACACCGGTTTACGAAACCGGTCAAAATTTCCAAGTAACCTTAACACTCGATTAAAACTCTCTTTGAGAGAGGGGGAGGGGGGGTTCAGTAAAATTTCCAATTTTGGAGTTTGAGTTGGGAAGTCGGAAACCGGTCAGATTTTTTTCTGGATCCGCGCCTGAGTCTAGAATATTTATTTCTGACTAATTCGTTGCTTCGTCACTCAAACCGTCGGAAATTACATTTTCCCTTCTGCTATTATGTGATTGATTCTCGTTGTCTAAGTGGTCCCGGCTACAGTGCTATGGGTCTTTTACAGGAATGCAATCACATGGTTGTACTGCATGGAGGACAAAATAATCTTGATTCATATATTTAAAGGCACGGCTTGTTCGAGATCGGTAGTTATCTTAGCAAAACTGTTTGTAAATGCTATTTTCCACCTCCAATCGATTGTCGATCTTTTTAAAACAGTTTTTAGAGATAGCTTGCCATCCAGCATCCATGGCAACGCCTTTCCCATGGAGATCGCGAGCTCAATTCATTCGTTAACGAAGTATTGTATCAGTATGTGACTGTTACGTGCAAAAGCCGTATGTGCACCTTATTCCGGAATAATAGGTAATTTTTTTTTTTTCGAAGTACTAACTGGTCAGCGGGAGCCAGTAAATCACGTTTCCTCACTGCTTTCAAGGCAGCAAGATTCGCTGAAGTGACTGAACAGCTATTATACTAGGTGTTACGTCCATTTAACATGTTTTGAACTTACGTTTAATAGAACAATAAAATGTTACTTGTTAATAACATTGTTTTTCTGTGTTGTTTTTAATTAGCGGATAAAATTAATGGCATAAGTAGATTGATAACTGATTTTTATCATATGCCACGCCCAAAATCCATTGTTACAACTGATGCGATAAATCTCATATCCCACTGAATTACGTATGCATACAAATCTGACACCATCGCCATTGTCAAACGCAAACAATAGTTTGCTGAAGCTAGAAATGTTTTGATTAGAGAACTTATCATGCCTGCTTCTACAAACTCAGTAAACTCGGCAGAATTGTATTTATTTCTGGGTTAAACGGCATAAGATAAATTGGTTAATTTTAATGAATGTCTACTCTTGTGATATGGGATTTATCATCGCTGGTAAAGCTAAAGACCCTGTGTCCGAGCCCATGGTGCTTTGCGCGCGCAAATCATTTCCGTAGGCTACGGAAATCAGAAAGATCGTTGTTGTTGTTATGTGACTCTCGAATCTTTCGAAATCCATCCCTAGTTTGGGCCATCGTGTAATTATTCATATGCTTAACTGACTTTCTTTTATCTTAACTTTTGAATATATTCTTTTTTAAATGAAACTTTAGTTCGAATATTTCTTCGAATCCCGGACTAGAGTGGCGAGTAGAGGAATTCCGGAGAAAGGACCGAGACAGCGAGGCGAAGCGACTCGACAAATAATCCTTCAGCAGTCCACATTTTACTTTCTCTAGATCTACAAGAGAACACTTGTGGTTCAAAAGGACTACTACGTGAGTTTCCCGGGGATTTGCTGCACTAATGGACCGGCGGGCTTCGTTGGAAATACAAAGCACAAAGCATGCAACCACTTCTGGCATCAAGATCATTCGTAATTATAATTTCGCATGGCTAAGCTCCACTGAGGTGTTACGACGTATCTGTATATGTTTTGCATTTTTATTAGCAGAGAAAGCAATGTCCTTAACCTTTTTTTTCATCCTCCAGTAGGTCCAGAAAAACTACGATCGCGGGTCAAAGTCCAATCTGCCGAGTTCAGCTGTTACTTCGCTCAGTGTGAGTTGACTCGAGTACGAGTCGATATTTCATTTTACACTCAAAATATATCATTCGCAAGGAAAGTAGAGATCTTCAAATACAGCTAAGCAATACTGGAAACACGAAAACAAGGTAGCAAGAGTGTGTGTTTGCTTGTAGATTTGTGAAAAGTCGCACTCGTGAACCTAATTAGAATCTAAAGACAGAACAACTGGCTTCCTGCCGAGTACTGTTAAAATCATATTCGAAGCATCCGGAGAAAATTAATGGGCTCGATTGGGTTTCTAATCCGGTAGAAATTATGAAATTCGTTATCCAAAGTATATGGGTACTTCTTTTATGAAACTTATAAAACAATCGAGAGCATTTTAGTTCGCCTAAAAGCTGGCCTTTAATTTATGCGGCCGTTGATAAACAAACTAATTATAACATTGGCGCAAAGCACCATGGGCTCGGACACAGGGTCTTTAAAGTGCCCCTCAACCCTTTTGCAATTTGTATATATATGAAACTTTGAAAGGTTTTGAGTACTTCTGCGAAGAAATTGTTGGCTTACTCTATGTTCTAGGCTCTGTTCTAAGCTTGAAATGGTGAAAATGTGACCTTTCCTGACCCATGACCGCGTAAGAAAAAGCCTGGGTCGATTCCCTATCTTACGTCACCTCATTAATGCATTATTGTCCATGACGCCTTTCTATCACAACAGCATCGATATATAGAGAATATACACAGTCTGTGAGATTTTAGTAAAGAAAACAGCTATTTTAGACAAAATGCTAAATATTTATTTAAGTTATTGCAAAGTCGAATGAATTGGATGACGTAAGATAGGGAATCGACCCAGGCTTTTTCTTACACGGTAATGGTTCAGGAGAGGTCACATTTTCACCATTTCAAAAAAGCCTAGAACATAGAGTATCCTCTGTAAGCCAAAAATTTCTTCGCAGAAGTCAAAACCTTTCAAAGTTTCATATATATATAAATTGCAAAAGGGTTGAGGGGCACTTTAACGGCCACTCGCGGTCGGACTTTGCCCTCGTGGCCGTTAAGCATTATTTACTCGCGATGATAAATCCAATATCACACTCGTGGCCATTCATTAACCCTTACATAATTTCGTTAATTTGTGAGAAATTCTTGATAATTACAAATGGGAATGTTGCAATTTTCCTGGAATAATTTCCTCAAGGCTAACATGTACCTGTATATTTTATCCAGTTTTTCAATCTGACAGTTTATTTTAAACATCTGTGTACTTTTTCATTCTAAGTTTCTGAGGCCAACCTTGGACAATATTAAAGCCCTTTAGTTCATTTAGGATATCACGGACTGCATGCTACTTCATTATCAAAGAAACATTTCATCCAGCTTACCAAAGGCCGTCTCATATTGTCTCAGTTTCCTAATAAACTTGATCCATTTAAAGCTAATATTGAATAATGTCAAAGTCATTCTTAGTTCCTTTGCCTTTTTCAATATCTAGGTTGTCACTTCAGTATTACAGAAACTGACTTGTGGATTATCTAGTTTCTAATAAAATCGACCATCTAAATCCTTATCCCAAACATGGAAAGCCATGCAATTCATTGTTGCTTCCTTGCCTTCGTTGCTATGGTACAATAACAAATCATTTGTAATTCCTATTTCAATAATCTCCGTTGTTTTACCCTCTGTCGGATATCGGTGTGACTGACAACTACGTACAATGAGGATTTAGCAGAGAATTTGAAAACTCATTGGAGACAAAAAATAGTAACGTGCTAGAGAGAGTGTATTAAAATGACCAACTGTGCAAAGTTTTGAGCAGATATTTTAGATACTGGAAGGTAATATGTTCACAATAAACCTCCTCCGCAACCATCTCTAAGTATCGGAAAACCGCGGAAAAATCGTGAATTGGGTTACCTGTGACAACGGGAGAGAAGAGGAGGACTGGATTCCTAGACGGTGGAGATGGTTGAAAGTCTACTGGGGTAGCCGAATGGAATTTAAGAGCGCTTTATTCAAGACTAATTGAGTCATCCTCATTGTCGCTTTGCTTTTCTGAAGCGACGGTAGTCACGTGATTGATTTTGGCGGGAGAAGGGGCGCGCGTTGTATCATACCATGTGTTTCTCGCCAAAGACCTGGGCCGGGTTGTTCAAAGCCCGATTAGTGCTAATCCAGGGTTAATTTCCATGACAACCAATAGGTTTTGTGCAGAGTTAATCCAGGATTAACACTAATCGGGCTTTGAACAACCCAGCCCTGATATATATGGTCTAATACAACACGTATATATTGGAGAAAAGGCAGTACGTGGAACATATATTTGCGACTAAATAGAATACAGTCAACTGACATAGAACGCATATTTGTGAATATATAGAAAGACTAGACCCGTTATTGCATAAATGGCGTCCAACTTGAATAACCATTGTTTAGGTATCCTTAGCCTCACATTCATGTGGAAACGCATTCGTGTGGCAACGTGAACACGAGGCTAGAGTCTCCAGGACAATACCTATTTCAATTGGACGCCATTTATGTAATGGTCTATGTATCGTTTAGTTTAGGATGAATCAACAAACTTAGAACATACGCTTATGAAAATACATAACGTTGTTGGTAGTGTAGAACGGTTTCTAGTAAAAATATTCAATGTATTTGGCGGAGACCATGCAAATAAGAAAATATAGATTGGTATTCAAAGTTTGCAATGGACACTTGAGAATTAGAATAAATTTGGGCACTTAGAATATTGTCCGCATCGGAGTACGACTTTTAGACTCAAAATATCTCTGTCGCAAGAAAGTACAAATCTTTCATTTCTGCCAAGCAATGCTGCAGACACGAGAACAAGCTACTAAGAGTATGTGTTTGTTCATATATCTTATTAAAGTGTTCGTCGATTGTGAAAAGTCGTACTCGTTGTCGTAATCGAATCTGAAGCTCCCTATAGTATCTGATTGACGGAGACGAAAAACGTCTTGCGTGTGCTTTGTAACCGAGTCATTGTTCGCCATGTTAACAAACTGACGAAAAAGGCCGAGGCCACTGTAGCATATACAACAGAATAATAATTTTCTCCCGGTAGCTTGTTTTAATAGTCATATTTTCCGTGGTAATGGCGTTTATTTAAATAGCTATTTTCTCTTCAGACAGTTGCATACATAATTATATTATTTATGCTATTATGTTCCTGTAATATTTGTTGTTGACCGGCCAGAATACCTGTAACCCTACTGAGCACAATGCAAGTTCAAAACGGTCTGTTCTTTATAGCTGTTTATAACTACGGAATTCAAGCCTTTCTCGCTTCCTTCAAACTGAGAAGCTGTTGAAATTGATAAATACTCCGTTGAATAGGTCCTTGGTTATACATATTAGGTAATTATTTAGGCTTTAGGGGATGAATATGATTCCTAACGAAACAACGTGAGGTTTGGAAGTGTTTTCATGTTGTTTGAAGAATGCAGTGTTATCATCAATGGCTACAATCCGCGACAAAAGAAATTAGACTTTTTCACAAAAAATACACCGATAGAGAGAGAAAATATTGTTAAAGCCAAAATTACGCCCCTCACCCCTCCCCCCGGTCAATGTATTGGCCAATGCCAATTAACGTTGGACGGAGACAGAGATTTTTGCTATGTCGAGGCGCAGTTTCATTCAATTCGTACCGGCTGTAAACATTGTTAATTGGTGAGTCTCGATTACTCGTAATTGTCGCGGATTGTCACAGATTGCCTGTTTGTGTTTATCATATACTATCATATACTATCATATTTTTGTGGTTTCATGATCCTATTCATCATTTATATATTATTATCAACGGATATAGGATACTCGTTAATGTTTCGTAACTTCACTATTTAACAATGCGAGTTCGAGGTTTCTATTATTCTGGCGAGGGACTCATTATAACGGCTGATAGTTTCCCGCAGAAATTCGATGTTCTTAAAACGAACATTAGCGCGAGAACGAAGTTCGAGGACTTATATGCTAGTTTTAAGAATATCAAAACATTAATTTTCAAGGGAACGATTTGCCGATAGTCCCAAGAAAAGAAACGCTATTGTCTTTATTTTGCAACACTAATTTTTTTAACGCTCTCGCTTGAAAACGAACACTGTCGGGTCACATGATCGCTTTTGGCTACTGAATGGGAGCGCACAACATTTTAGTGATGAACTTCATAATTAACAACTAGACAACAGGCTCGGGGTTGCTATCGGCGGACAGTTGACAGCCGGTCAGACTTCACTGTTCTGTAGGTCATATCCTATTGGACTTCACTGGTAAATAATTCCATTGTTTTAGGGGCAGGCTATTGTTTGGGTAACCAATAGCATTTCAGGTTGCAAACGGTGAAGTCTACCGGTTGTCAGGGGCGTTATCAACTATCAAAGTCGATAGAAACCAAGAGCTTGGCTAGCCAATCAGATGGCGAGTTTCCCAATAGACGGCGTCAGGCTAGCCAATCAGATAGCGAGTTTCAGTTCCAATAGACTACGGCTGGCTAGCCAGTCAGATGGCGAGTTTTCCAATAGACTACGGCTGGGCTATGCTAACGATCGATAGATGGTGCGACTATCAGCGAGTTTGCTTTCGCATTCGGTGAATGGGAATACGATTTCAGAAATTTAATATGTAACTGTATTAATATCTATATATGTAAATATTTTGTATCGTGCTAATCAGCCTATTAATATCGCCGTTATGGCAGAGTAGGAGATAATCCACTTGTCTTATGAGTAGTTAATCTCGTTCCCAGAGAGTCTGGGAACGAGATTACTTGAGTAGTCAGTGTCTTAATATAACAAAGGGCTACATTTACGACGTTTGATTTACTCAAACAAACGCTGGCCCTTATTAGAGACGCCTGGGACGGGTTAAACTACGATACATGATCAAGGACCATGCAGGGACAGGTTAAACTACGGTACATGATCAAGGACCATGCAGGGACGGGTTAAACTACGGTACATGATCAAGGACCATGCAGGGACGGGTTAAACTACGGTACATGATCAAGGACCATGCAGGGACGGAACCTGTTATTGTTATATAGCTGATGTTTCGCAGAGTAATCCAAACGTGTTAAAATAACTTCAGCGAGTATATGCGAAAGTTGACGGCGATAACTGAACGGTTCATTTGTGAAATCTGCAGAATCCCGCCCGCAAGTTGGTCTCACTGAACGAGGCACTTGTTTTACCAGTTTCATTTAAAGTTTTCAGTTGCTGTTTTTTCTCTCTCCAAGAACGCGGGTTTGGTTCCACGAGGCTGACTAGATGAGGTGAAAAACTATATAAGGACCATTTACCGGCCATGATGAAGCTGAGCGAGATGGGGCGGAATATAAGGCGGAATATAAGGCGTAATATAAGCCCCAAGTTTTAGAATACGTCTATAACCCATGCAGGCTATGCCTTCCGCTTACTCGTTGGTAAATCGGAAATAATATACTAAATTAGTTTACAGACCAGGCAGTACGGGGATCTCTCTCCACTTTAGTGACTTGCGATCTCTCGGGCCCGGCGTTCACTCTGTTAGAACGCCAACACTTTAATCTCTTCAATCCCAAAACTCGAATAAAAGCCCTGCGGAACTGCTGTACTCTCCAGGCGTATAAAAGCGGGTTAATCCCTGAACTGAAGTACGTAAGAGTGAGCGTTACATCTCTTGCCACGTGGACAGCAGCACTGGAACGACATGGGATACACTGTACCATGACGGAATCTATCACAAGAAACGGCATCCAAAACGATATGAAAACGCCTAGTATTATCAGCATTGTTTTCGTCGTTGACTTCTCTCTGTTTATCGCATTCTGGAGAGCCGAGTTTCTAGAATTGACAGTACTCTTGAGGTGCTCTGTGTGTCGTCTTATGGCCAAGTAGACACCGAAATACGTGATGAAAATAACACAGCTAGGCAAAGCGCAGCCTAGAAAGTACAAGTAAAGCTGGAAACCTCGCGTTTTCCATCCCGCTAGAGGCAAAGCGATGAAATGAAACGTGTATACCCAGACAATCGCAATAGCTATGAAGATCCGCCGTCGAGTAATAACCCCATGGTAGGACAAAGGGTTTTTGATCACGAAATAACGGTAGATAGACAATGCAGCCATGTTGAGAAGTGATGAAATACCAGATACGATAGCGCACATATAGTGCGCAAAAAATACATCATCATTTGGCTCCCAGTACGTCGCTGCAAGCAGTGGCTCCGACAGAGATCCCATGAACAAGTCGCTAATGGCCAAGTTGACGATGAAGTAATTTTGTAGCGACCTTAGTTGACGGTATGGGTCACGGATGAACGACGCGAAAACGAGAATATTTCCCGCAATTGTCACAAATGAAATAAAGAAGTACGCCACTGTACTTCCAAGGCTTGTATCAAACCAGTAACCTTCGTAGAACATCACTGTAAATTAACCGCAGGCCAGTAGTGCCCGACAAAGGTACTTTTCTAAAACAAACTCGTAAGTTGGTACTTGATTTACTCGATTAGAAAATTGCTACAAACCCTTGGCTCGCAGGAGTTCACAGAAGTGGGAGGATAGGCTGCAGTTAATGTCCCATGGTATGGCGTTCCGTCCACCGCGGTTACCTGGTTGGACAAAAACGAAAAACAGCAGGTGAAGGAACCAATCAACTGTGTAAAGCACTTTTAGTTTCATTAACAATCCCGTTTTGCAATCGACCTCCTGGGCTACAAACTCATCAAAATAGCGCGGATTAAATGCTGATTTCCGCTTGCTCCTCTTTTGTGAGGCAATTATATTACAGAACTCGGCTATTTCCTCGAAGACATTAGATCTACATTGATTTCCCAGCTAGAAATGATCATTACAATAGGATTTTGCCGTTTGCTTTAGTCTAGCTTCTGTCAACTTCCTCTTATTGGAAATAGAGAACGGGACATTTTTAGCGGATGTTAACAAAAAGATGTTTGTTATTAAAAATAGGATTGGAGAACGTTCCCGATTTGATCAATCTGCCCGGGATGCCGCTAAATAATAGCTGATGATTGCGTTTTATAGAGGCAGCTTTTGTTGCGGAGAAACCTGTTCTAAAAAGGGATTAGCCAAAACAAAAGCGCGGAAACGTCAAGAATTGAAAACAATCTGCAACAACCTGGTCCTCTGTTTGTTATCAGATGTGAGTAGCGGTTAGATGTCAGCTATATAGACTTGATTTAACTCGTTTCTTTTGTATCATTAGATGCGCCAATGGGAGCCTGCTTCTTAATTAGCCTAAAGCATATTTGCTAGTTTGTCTTGATTGATAATTTTCTCATTTCGAAATTTTCTACTTACTTTACTCGTCTTAAGAGGGGAAAAAAGGAGTTCATCATTTAAACGTACTTTGATTCATTTGATTGCCATGATGTTTCAGTTGTGCCGCTTTGACAGGGTCACGGCCAAACGGCTTAGCTCTTTAACTCGATTTCTAAGAGTCAGGTAACTTCTCACGTCTCACAAATCACTGATAATAGCTCGGCAATAAACAATTAGGGGATAGATAGCTCCAAAAAGTACTAAACAGACTTTTTAAATTACCATTACACAAGACTAACTTTTGTCTGTAAGTACCATGGTTTTGATGTTAAAAAGAAGAAAAGCCGAATTTATAACCTGAAATATTTATTGGTCCTTTTCAAAATTGGAATAGAAGATCATAAAACCTGCCATTAAAAAATGCTTTCGTTATGCAATATACTAAAAGTATTCTTGGATGGTATAGATCATTTGAAAATTAGAGATTTTTCTACCTTTGTCCTCGTTATACGCTCAACAATTGACATTAGGATGTCGGTCTTTTCAATTCGTGTCATTCTGTCAATTCGCTACAGAATAAGGGACGACAAGTTTAAAAGCTTTTAGACACCTTTTTAAAGGTCAGCTAAACTAAAATGCAAATGTTACAATGGCAGCAACAGAATCAACAATAACTAACAATATATATCCATTGCCTAGAAGGACTTCACGGAAGTGCATTCTAAACTGAACGTAGTTAGCAATTAGGATATTTCTATTGTAGTCGATTCAATTGCTCGAGGCCGGTTCAAAAACACCACGCAGTATTGCTTCATCGCTTAAAATGAACATTTCGACGTTGGCCGAGTTGATAATTATATACTAAGAACACTTTTTTTGTTTGTTTACAATTTCAATTCATTTTCCAAATATTTGTCACGCGGGATTCGGGGAGAACAAAATTAAAGAAAAACTTGAGGCGAGTGTTTTTACCAAGTCATTGATAATAAATAATATCGGGAAAATGAAATCAAATTGAGCCTGTAATTTCTTAAACAAATGAGGCTTTTAGCAATTAGAGGGCGCATTATAATTTATATACTGGTTATGCGGGTTTCAAGCCAATCAGAGGACGCGTTATAGCTATTCGGTACTTCCATGCAAACGTCTCACCCACTGACTGCATACAATAGACCCTTTCAGCTTGCCTGTTTGTTTCCCATTTCAGACCACATGACCTTTTCCTTGAGTAATTCTTTTTTGTTTTTCTGTATCCCAAGAGGAAATGTACCAATTTCTATAATTGGAAAACAAAGCACTGAATCCTCTGAAGAACTATCACGTGGTTTGAAATGGCACCAACCAGGCAAGCTAAAGGGTCTATTCAACCTACTTATTCCTGGCAATGTTTGTCTTTCACTTATTTTGCCGCTCGTGAGCGGCAAAGTGGTTTACAAAAATCTTAAACGTACTGTCCACCCGCGCGGTCTGTATTCAAGATATTCAACCAGATTTATTTCTACTGAACAGTATTTTTTGCCTACCAACGTAAGGTAAGCGTTAGATATTCTCTATTATTCCTGGACTGCAAGGCATGCTCTGCTGAGCCGAATAGTTATTCGGTCTATATAAAGAAAGTTTATCCCTTTCAGGTTAACAGTGCCTCTGGGTCTCTGTCAACCCTTAAAGGGGAACTGAACCCTAAGATTACCCCAACGTTTATACAAAGATGTATTCGAAAGAAAGAAATTCTGCTCTTTTATTTTTCTGTATTACGCGTCTATGAGGAAAAAAATAGTCTCCAAGTTCGATTTTCCGCTGGCAAAACTAATTTATTCCCCGTACCTGACGTCACAAATTACAAGCCGTCTGTTAATAGCAGAGGCTGTGAGGAAGGTTTTCGGATTTTATATTCCTAGACGCGCAACACGGACAAATAAAATAGCAGAACCTATTTCTTTCGAATACATGTTGCTATAGACGTTGGGTTGATTTTAGGTTTCAGTTCCCCTTTAATTATAATGGAGTCACGAACACACAAGTTTTAGAGTGACTCCCCTGGCATCAATGTACCCAGTTGCGTTGCTGGCACAGCTAATTAAACAAACATCGAGTCGCTTATTTTCAAATGACGAACTCAAATTCGTGGCAAAACTGCGACTCGCATACGACTGGAGACAGGCAATTAGTGAGATAGTTGTATAAATAGTTGATATAGTGCGAACAATTCAACGACGCGTTAGAAATGACTGCATTCTATCTAAGAACGAGACTGTTTCTCTAGCTAATAATAAATGCAATCTATCGCAGCACCACATAACACGTTATTACCCGATCATGACCACATCAACATGAGCCCTAGCCCCAATTTCCAGATTTTCACCTTATTTTTCCGACCGGAATACAGTCAATCGATGCTTCTCCAGAAGATTTAGCATAGTACTGTTTCAAAAACGAGCAGCAGTGTTTTATCAGATTTACAAACATGAGGGCGTAGCTCGAGTGATTTTAGATCTGATAAAACACATACTGCGGGTTTTTGGAACGGCTTCGACAACGTTGATGTATGTAGAGTAATGTAATTCAGTTATTTTGGCGACACGACCTATTTCGGCCGAGAAAATCGAAGCAAAAGTTTATGTTAATGAGGACCGTATCTACATCAGATTTAAACATTCATTTATTTTGTTTTTCCCTCATGAATTATTAAATGTATTTTTGAAACACAGTTTAAAATGTACCTTTGTCACTGCATCGGGGCCATTTCCTCGCAAGGTGGATCAAGTGTCTAGATTGGTTGAGTATGTGCTGTTTAAACAGTTTATTGCCGTCCCACAAAAATCCAAAACTGACTATACATGCATTCTTTTGGGGGGCGTTTTTTGGCAGCTTGCTATTCAGTTTGTATTATACAAATATTCTCAAACTCGGTAAACTTTTCTAGGAAAATATTTTCACGGCAGATAATACTGAAGTCACTGACTGACCTCGACAAGGCTAACTTTCTTTTCAGATCATTTTCGATCTGTTTTTTTGTACTGATCAGTAGTTGTGCTCGGTACCAGCCTGCACAGTTTCTGCCGACCTCACCGAACTATCTGAAATCGTTTTGTCTCACGCTGAAGTCGTCAAAGAACTCAAGAGCTTACATGTTAGTAAGTCTACCGGCCCTTATGGACTTCCTGCCGTATTCTCTCTGAATGAATCTCTACCTCAGTCTGTGACCCTCTTTAACCTATCGCTTTCTTCTCCGAATGGAAGGATGCAGTCCTAGCTAGCTATAGCTCCTATCTTCAAAAAAGGTCCGAAAAGGCCTTGATCTCAACTACCGTGGAATCTCTCTCCTACCAATCTTCTCAAAGATACTTGAAAATGTACAGCCCGCAGAGTTGTCCACTTTGCCTCCGATCGTCTTTTTTTCACTTTAGCGGGCAGTTTTTGCAAATAATTATCTCACTTGTACAACTCAACTTTTTTCTGTTTTTCATCGATCGGTAAAGCCCTCGATGGGAGTGCTGAGATCGCCGTCACTTACCTTAACGTTACCCGTGCCTTTGAAACTATGTCACCCCAATCTTCTTCGAAAACTACTGGTTCGCAGATTTATTAACGGTACTTTCAGTCCGCTTTGGTGTTCCTCTTATTCTATACTTGGACCTATCCCCTTTCTCCTCTACATCAATGACCTTCCGGACTGTCTCTCATTTTCTCGTATCACCATGTTTGTAGACAATACTAAATGTTTTAAAGTCACTAAAAACAGTGATGACTTTCACAATTTACAGTATGACCTATGACTTATTAATAAACTCTATTTCACATCGGGCTTCGCGTAACGATCTTTTTTTAACCTGTTAAGTATGAAATCCTCAGACTTTCGCGTAAACGCTACTCCCACAATGAGATCTAGGGGGGGGGGGGGCTACAAATATCAGTTAAAAGTTCAAATTTAGCCTATTTGTCAGTTGACAAATAGGGTAATCTTCAGGGTAATCTTCAGGGTAATCTTCGAGAATTATCATTATTTTGTTAAATTCCAAAGCTGGATCTTCAATTTATCAGCAAACAGTAAATTTTCTTATTTGTCAGTTGACAGTTAAATTTTAGGCGGGTTGTAAGTTGTCAGTTAACCGCATCCAGACCCTCTTTACGTATACCGCCTAACCTTTAACGTGCGCGGCCTTGATCCTGAACACAGATCCAGGCTTATTCAACTGAAGCTTATTCAACTGAAGCTTCTTCCCCTTCTTCTTTGAGTATCTCGACCTTCCGATTCCTTTTCCTGTGCATAAAAGTCAGATCCTGCTTGATAAAACGGACTTTCTCCAGTTCTGTAACCCGTAATTATATAAGGATTTTCTGGCTTAGATCTTGGCCTTAACTCCGTCCACACCTGTCGTTACTTCTTCTTTATATCTGTCCACTCTGTAATGCTCTTCCTATTTCTATTCGATCTTCTGACTCGACTTAAAACCTTAAAGGCTTAAAACTTGACGCTACAATAGGCTATACTCTATCTTTCATCCTGACGATGTTCGCTCGGCTTATCAAACGTGTATATGTATAGGGTCATGTTTTTCAGGTATTTTGGCGATACGACCTGTTTCGTCGGAGAAAATCGAAGCAAAAGTTTATGTAAATCAAGACAAAATCTGTATAAGATTTACAGATCACATACCGCACATTGATTTCCTTTGTCTTCCTTGAATTATTAATGAGTTTGATAGTATTATTGTAAATTCGTGTTTTTAAATTTCTTTACTCACTGCTTGCGATCGTGTAAGATTTACATTTTCTATATTATTTATATTTTCTATTGCATATGAATTTAATGTTCTATTGTTCAATTATTCTCAATTATTGTTCAATTATTCAAGGGCACCCAACGAGTACTTTTTGAAATTCGTTTGAAACCAGTTGTCTGCAGCTTATCTAGCCATTTTAAGGCGCCTACTATGTCTTTTGACGTATTCTAGAAAGCTATTAGCTGTTCGGATTTTCTACTAGGTGGAAATCGCGTCAACCGAAAATACTATGGCAAAATATTGCCGGCCTACGAATTTGTTAGTAGTCTAGAACATAACAAGAATTTTCTAGCCCAAGTAACTTCATGTTGCAAAGTTTTGTATAGAGGTACGAATTTTTTAGGGATTCTTTTCAGTTTCCTGTTCTGACTCTATTGATCAGACGAATTGGGACGTACGAATATTTTAGGGGAAACCTTTTAGTCTCCCTTTTCTTCTATAATTTTCTAGGGATTGAAAACAAATTTTCTAGCCAGTATTTCAGAAAACAATTTTCTAGGGACAATTTTTTCAAATCCGAAAGTTTTAGGCTAACTTACTCTCCCGAACAGCTTTTTAACCGAAAACTTCGTTGGGTGTCCTTGTTAAATCGCCTATTCACTAATCGCTGACCTAGGAGACAAGCCTCGCAGGGGGCTTATAGTCCTATTATTTGCTCTCCTGTGGCTCTTGCCCAATTGTTGTAAATAAAATAAATAACGCAAATAACAATAATGTTTTTATAATTGAACACCATAGCCATTAGAATGTCTGGTGGTCATTTTGATTGACATTCTTCCACTCAAATAAACCCCTAATCTACATTTCTAGATCATGTCCTTTTTTTATTTCTACCTGAAACCTCTTGGCATTACATTTGAGGAGGACCCTACTAAATGCCACCTATTGTTTCAGTATAATTACTTAGTAAGTCTAGTAGTAGGCTATATATTATTAGGGTATGCAAGCACTATGGCTATTCGCCTGAATAGTTAGATCATCTATTTAAAAGCCTTATTCTTTCTCTTTTTCGGTATGACATTGAGATGTGGGGTTCCGCATGTTATTCTATGTATATTTGTCAAATAGACAGGTTCCTAAACGTGCTGTTAAACTTAGCTAATTAATTCATGCTCAATATATTTGTTAATTGAAGTATTTCATGTGGACTATGAACATTATGAACTCCTTTAAGTTCAAAGAGTTTATTTATTTGTAAGTTTCCTAGTTCGACTGTTTCTCGAACTTTCTAGGCTTTTCCTTTCTATTCTAGACTTTTCTGTGGAACATTTAGTTTTATGACGAAAGTCTCGCGTCACTGTACACGCCATGTAAGATACGATTGATTTTTAGAGTGCGACAAGAACTGGAAAAGGCCATGTGACTATGTTATAAAGGTTTACAAAGAGAGCTATTAAAGGCGGTAGAGTTTCCGTAACAATATTACTGATATGATAGAGAATAGAGAATACGTTTGGAAAGGAGCAAAAAATCTACCTGACATGCGGTCGCATTTGGCAGCTGATAACCCGGAGCTATAATTTAGTAGAACTTGCCTCTCGTTTTAATAGACTTGCGTTTTTCAATTATCTGGGAGCTATGAATGATCACTTCCGTTTCTTTAACAACCTCAACATTTAAAAAAAAAAGTAAATTAAAAACAATGTTTATAGTTTATCCCTGAGGGAGAATAGTAAGATCATCTAATATTTATTTTCTGTTTGATACAGAAGTTACATTCATTGTTATTAATGACACTTCGAGCGAGGCATTTTGTCATTCAGCCCGACAGTAGCTGGCGTTCGACTCAGATATATAACCCAGTTGCTAATATATTAATAACTAGTCTTTGGACTCCTGTAGCTGTGTATAGGTATGATTGAATGTCCCAGCAGGTATATAGTTATAACCCAGTGGACAATATTATCTTTGTTACATGCAGATCAGTCGAGAACAATTCCTCCTTGAATATTTATTTTACTAAAACTCCTTTGTTTTACGGTAAGGAGTAATCCAAATGAAAGTAAATTAATATGGAAAGCTTCTTCTGCATGTGGTTGAGTTATTTGATTATTCATAGCTTTATAGCTTAGAACTGTATATTCGGTAACTCAAAACATGTTTCCTTCCATCTACAGGATGTCCCAAAAGTTCGTTCCTCTGATTTCAACTAAAATAACTTTTGATTAACAAGCGCTATATAACTTAAAGTACTAGGAGTTCTTTCCTGCTATATATACACTAGTTGTATACGTAATTTTAGTAGCCTGCATGGCCTTCTTTGTTTTTTATCACTTTTCGTAGCGGCCGCGGCATCGAGTGAGATAAATCTCGTAGCATTGAAAACGGGACGTTTTTCCATGTTTGCTTGAGCCGTCTTTTCAGTTCTTACATGGTCTTCGGGATAGGATCTTTGTATGCGAATTCATCTATTATAACCCAAATATTCTCAATCGGGTTGATGTCTGGTGAGTTAGCTGGCCATCCTGCATGCTTTCTCAATAAAATTGGGAAGTTCTTTTCGCACCATGATTGCGTGGCCTTAGCTGTGCGTGAAAGGTGGTGCCCCGTCTTGAACGAATGTCATGTTACTGTTAGAGCTGTTTTCTTTTCAGTTTTCTTTTAACTGCTGTTTCATTTGTAGATTTACGGCGAAGAAGAGGCTTAACTTCTTTCTCTAGTATGTTGGTTAATATATAATAATCAGAAGTTACAGTCAGTCCTTGTGGAATAAAGTGAAGATCGGTAAGACCGCGGCCTGTCATTCCGCCCCAGGCCATATCATCCATTTCGAGCTTTGCTTGACTTGGTAGGCAGGAGGTACTTGGCTCTCTTGCGATCCCCAGACGATGTCATTTTTGGGGTTAGGCAACTGAAACAGATACTTCGGACGTCAGAAAAGAGAAAATCACCCCATTCTTCAGCAGTCAGTTTTCTGTATTTTTAGCGAATTTTAGCCGAGCTATACGAGTTGTTTTGCAGTCAACAGTGGCTTCTTTTGCCGTCTCAGAGGTTTCCAACCTTTGCTTTTCATGAATCTCCAGACAGAGTACTGAAGCCTTTACTTGCTAAATGTTGTGATAGCTGCCTTGTTGATTTTCCTCGTTTGTACTTTGCCTTCTCAAAGACTTTCTTAGCCGCTTCGTTTAGGACCCGAGGTCTTCCACTTGGTTTCTTGTCTTCAAAATCTTCGCCTCTGGACGACCATTTTACTACCCAACGTTCGTTATTTTCTAGTATTTTTTGCGATTTCTTGAACAGATAGACCAGAAGATCTAAGTATAGATGCTTTTGCTCGTAAATAGGTTAACGTTTTTGCTTCGAGAGGATTCATCTTTAATAATAAACCGCTAAAAACGACAAAAACGTTTGAGCAACTCGAGCCGCTGCGAAATGCGAAAAAAATGGTGGGAAATGTACACGCGCGCGATTTCAAATCACATGTTTTGGCGGGAAAATGTAAAAAGCAAACAAATCGCGTCATTTTTAAGCCCGTAAGTAATAAGAACATTAAACTAGATGGTTTTTATAAATATTTTTATGAAAAAGCTTTTCCGTGAGTCAAGATATAATAAAATACAGGCCTATAAAGTAGAGGAACGAACTTTTGGGACACCCTGTATATCATGACATAGCAGGCACTGTCTGGCAAACGATCGTAGGTAATTTCGACTGAAGATCGAACGAATGCAGACGACGTTTTTCACACTTTTCCTCCATATAATCGACAACTAAGCTGGAAAGAGTCCTAGCTTAGTTATGCTAAAACAATTAGACTTCTCGCTCTTGGTTTCTGTCGACTTGATATCGCATCTTCTTGGAGGAAGATGTATATATACAGATCAATGTATTACAGATGGCATGTAGCTGAGCTAACAACATCAGGTTACCCACATTAATTATTGGTTCTCCCCCCTCTCCACCCAACCTTTGGGCCCCCTAGCAAAGCCATTGCCAATGTTTGGCTTCTCATTTCTCATACCATTGCGGATCTTCGTATTTCCAGGGTGTTCCAACCACGTGTATCATTTTACAGTATTTACGGCATGCAACAGTGCTATCGCGACTACTATATATCTCTGTTATATTACTTAGCCTTGTCTACCATATAAGATTACTTTGACAAAGCCGCTAATATATCACTACATCAAGATAGATTTACCGATCTAAACAGGTGGACATAAACTGACACTTCCATACACGGAAACTGAATAGCAAGACAAGTCAGAGTTTCTAAATGCATGTCCTTCAATTTCACATGATCCGGCAGTTTATTCCTGTCAGATTTTACTAATCAATTATTAGATAACTATGATATATGTTTTTTCGAGTTCGCAGAGTTTAACGAACATTCAGCTGACAGAAAGTACATTATTCTTCTATCTGTCCATATTAATTTGATTTATTGGTGTGTCAGAGTGGCCATTCTTATCTGCGAAAATAGCTAACATGAAAAGCGAAAAGAGCAAATAAAGAACTAACAGACTATAGAATGATATATACACATAGTCATATACAGAAACGTAATGACACCGCCAGCTTTTTAAACTGTAATGCCACTGTTTTGAATTGTAGAAAGAAAATAAATCTTACTAAGACATATGACATTATTGAAATCTCGTTTTGACACTTACTTGTATGATTTGCGTCCCCTTGCTTGGAATGACTTTAATCTGATCTTGATCGAATTTTACACACAAGTTGACGCAAATTAAAGACCGCCTTAATTGGGGAAACGTTAAGGGTTTTCATGGAAACGTGCAACCAATCAGATTTGCGTATTTTACATCGGAGTTTTGGTAAGATTTTAGTGTGAATACAAACGCCGTTTCATATAAAAGCTATGCGAGAAGTGAATATTTGTATACAGCTTTTTCAAAAACGTCGAGAAAAAGCCTTATAAGTCTAGTATGAGACAAGACAGAAGGGCAGCACACATCACAAGCCACTTTGTCAATTTTGATTCTGATGAACTCTACCATTCATATGAAGGTCAAAGCTTCAGTAATAAATACTTAGTGATCGTTACTCCCTTAACTTCTTGTCTCGTAGGCTTAATGCTTTCTATCGACGTTTTTTGAAATAGTTGTATATGATCGTTCGAGAAGTTCATATCACTATAGGGAAGTTTCGTGTATACGTTGAGAACTGTTATCTCCAATTACACAGATCGAGAATGATTTCTCAGAAGCGACAACGAAAAGTCTACGTGTGCACTAGAGCCTAAGAGGAAAAAGTATCCGAATTCATATTGTTCAACGTTCTCCTGGGAACAGATAGGGCAATATGAATACAGATACTTTTTCCCTTATAAAAGACTATGAAATACGGGCGAATATTTCTCCTATAAATAACAAAGAGGATATTAGATTTGAAGCCAATTTTCAACTTTCTTTGAAATACATGCAGTCGTGAGTTGGCATAATTATGTATCTAATACCATAGAGAACAAATTAAGTAATGGTCCAGATAAGAACTGTAGTGCTCTACGGCAAGGAATGTTAAAATGTGTTAATTTTCTATTATTCTTTCTCGTAATTTGATTGGTTGATACTTATAAATTCAATAGAAACCCATCGAAATAATGCATTTTCATTCGATATTTTTTGTAGTTTGAATTTATATTGATCAAACTAACTATGGTTTAATTTCGAAGAATATCGTGTGTGGGGAAAGTTCTCAAATTTCCGATTGAAAAATCGTTTGTTTTCTCTATATCCGATTGGCTGGATGGTGGCTTCTCTGAGTTTTCACAGAAAAAAGAGCCAATGGCATAAAAAATACTTTATTTTCGAGATGTAGTTGGACTGTAGACACCTCCTAAAGCACTTAAGGCATATTCAAGCAAAATCGTATGTGAGCGAGGCTCATTGCCGCAGAACAATGGATTCTACTATAGTTCTTAGCTGGATCATTACTTAATCCCTAATTTCAACTTGAAATTTCACGCGTAATTTGTCAAAATTACGTAACTAACACGCGTGAAATGTATCCCTAATTTCACTCGTCCCCATTTGATTGTTGCTGTTTTGTCCCCCTCACACGACCGTGATCCTTAGCGTTTAAACAATAGATTGTTTTGATTTGACGTCATACAAATTTCTCGATTCTGATTGGCTGAAAAATAAATCGCGCGAAATTTCCTGCATTTTGATTGGCTTGATTGACTTCATCAGTATTTCATAGAAATGCTGAGCTCTGTTGGCTGAAATATCACATTTATGGGATACTGTTCTCTATGAATCAGGATACTTTTCCTCTAGTGTAAACGTAGCTTTAATTCCATATGCAGAGTTCAAAGGCACGCTAACATTTTGTACATATTCACAAACCCAATTATACACTCGTCGCGCGAAGCTTAGATTAATTGCTAAGATTAAATATTGATGATTTTACGGCACTTCACTGTAATATACAAAAAAACTGCTAAAATTAATTGTCTATTCAAATTTAGACAGCCTAAATTCTAGTTTTATTGTCTCGAGTCGGCAGTTTCGCGAAATCATTGACCTTGTGCTCATAATTATGCTGTTGGTCACGTTAGGCGGCGCTATAGCTTAGTACATTTCTCGGTCCTTAATTTGCAAGTAATTTGGACACGAGTATAATTTCGGCACAGATCGGTGTTTTCTAAAGAGACTAAAAAGTTATTTTCAGGGTAATTCAGCAATCTAACGGTATGAAATTGCGCAAATTTGGCAACGCTTTTGAGTGGTAATTCAGCGAACGAAATAATTAAAATTTCAGTCACTGATCAAGAGCATCGCAGTTGCTCTATCTAACCGTCTGCACATATGCTTGGTCAGAGAGCCAGAACAAAAAGCGGCTTAATCGAATGAAAACCACCGAGGCTACGGCTTAAACTGAATAACTTAACCTTTAAGGACAGCTGCACTGTTCTGCCCGGCCCTCTCTATGCTCGAGTTTAGTTCTTATATAGGTCATGCCAACCTGAACGGTGTACAAAGTGTAGTTGTTCTGAAAGAATTACCCGGGTGGGAGTGTGCCGCCCGCGTTCCAAAACCCTATTTCAGACCAAAGTAGAAGATTTTCCATACCCTTTTCCAGGCCTGTACTCCATTTCATTAATGTGCGGTTTCAAACTTCCCTGTCAAGATCATACCGTATTCCAGACTAACTGAATGCGAAATTTATGACCCTATTTCAGACTAAAACAGGTCGAAAATCACACCCTTTAGGTCGGCACATATAGCCGGTATATAGTTTATATATGAAGAAGAAATGTCTTGATAAACTATAAGTTCGCTCTGCACAGAAGCCGATTGAATAACTTAAGAGATTCCGTCGGTGTAGCTCTCAGAAGCCAAGAGACAAATAATAGCAGTTTCTATACTTTACAAATCCACTATATGCTATGATTCATTAAAGCTCCTATTGTTTGTGTTTTTCTGAAGTCTTGGGGTAAACATTTGAGAGAACGAAATGAAAATAAATACTTAATGGACCGGTAGAAACCGGACAGTGAACATAAAAGCGATAAAAGAAACAGATTTCATTAAGGTTACTCCTTTTAGAATAATGACAAATTCTAGCTTTAGTTAGTTCGAAAGCTCGTTGAAACGACTTTTTTTACGAAGGAAACAGCTGTACAATCTAAGACTAATACTTGTCTCGTTGTTTTAATTTTCTCCTCCATAAAGTCGATAGCCGTTTGAGTTGTTTAGCATTTGTCTTCAGTTTTATAAAATTTCGTAAAAAAAAACATTTAATTTTTTAGGAGTTCAATATATAGTTTCCAGTTATTAAAATGCTCTGAGAAACTAGATAATAAGAACTATATATATCGACAATCACTCACTCAGTACTGCGAAACATGCCGATAACTTATATTATACACTTACGTTTACCGACCTGAATCAAGATACTAAAGTTGATCACATGCAGTTGGAAGACCACATCATCCAACACTTCTGTTTTTCAGTTAGATCTTTTGGACTTATCAAAATTAGCGGTAATCTTGAGCTACCACTGAGAGAATCGTAAATCCTTTTTACTAGTTCTTGCATTAAAATGATGTCTCGAGCTTAATTTTGTCATCCTAACAAAAACGTGTAAAACAAAACAATCTGTAAATCTGCAGGATTATGGCAAGAAATATGCAGGCATATCGTAAATCTTGGAAACAATCCAGGCAAATTGGACTGTATGGCGTAGGTAATTTCGGTGCTCTAATAACTTCTTAAATCTCATTGGCCAGCCCCGTTGGGGAACATTGTAACAAATATTGCGATCCAAGTAAACTTGATTGATATCATGCACGTATAACTCAGGAAATTTCATTAACTGCATGTCTTCATATCTCTGGCCCCTTCCGTTCAAGACTTCGACTCATTAACGTTCACCCATTTAAACGGAAGCTTATTGCATTTGCGCTTTATGCGCGTCAGGTTTTATAGACAACTGTTCACTTTCTTGAGTGTCTATACAAGTTTCAGTACCAGCTAACGAAGTAGAATACACGTTTAATGTTTTGTGTTCTTGTAGAAGAACGAAGCTATTGGCTGCTTGGATCAGAGCGCGGTATCGAATGAAGTCATCAGTCCTACTTGCATTTCCGTTCTGTACCCTTTACATTAATATCGAATATTTATATTACGTATAGAAACAGAAGCATAACGGATTACCCCAGAAACTCTTGTAATCGTACTGGTTACTGCAATCATAGATAGCATCAGAAAGTCACTAAAATATAAGACAAAACCAGTATCTTTTTCTTTGTCATTTTCTGATACGATCACTTCAGTACTGAATTTCATAATTATATTCACTCGGCGTTACTCATTTCCATTCGATGTCTCTTAGTTTAGAGTAATCGTGACTGCAAGCCAATCAGATTGAAGAATTGAGACAGAATATGGCCATTTGTTCACAAAAAGTAAACTTGCAAAGCGGTTACTGTTTTCACTGGGAGTTCTGTACATGCAAATGGAGAACTACACTTTCTGTATAGCAATCTATTTAAAAAAAAGTGTAGCACAGAGGAGCGTACACATGGACACTGCCCCGACTGGAAATGGATAAACGACAGTGTAATTCGCGATCGAGAATTGATTCTAAGTAAACTCACTAGACTTTTCAACTATACAACCACAGTCCATTGCCGTCTGGTCGGCAACCTTTTTTTGATTAGAAATAGGTGTATCTTTCTAAAGCTCGTCGTACTGCATGAACTACGTACTCAGATGCATATTAAAACAGTTATCTTGCATTATGTCAAAACATCAATTCCATACACTGTCAGCTAGATCAGTGCTTCATTGATGATAAATGCAATATGGTTTCGTACAGAACACGTTGACATCTTTAAGAACTGAGCCTTCAGTGCAGGCCTCCCGGCCCGGTTAGCTCAGTGGTTAAGCTCCGGTCTGTCGAGCGGGAGGTCGCGGGTTTAAACCCCGGCCGAACCAACACTCAGGGTCTTAAAATAACCGACTGAGTAGAAGGTGCTGCCTTTACATAATACAGTAAACGCGGTTAGACGTTCGCGTCTTCTCGGATAAGGACGTAAAATCGTAGGACTAGTGTCCCCATGCAATTAGCTGCAAAGCTAAATACATTGACACTTATTTTTTAGCCACTGAAATACTAAATGTATCTTGAATATTCTATGTCAGCAAGCGTCCGTAGTTTACAGTACAAAATATGCCTGAACCAATGATTTCCAGAGACTATTCTTATTCTGGAATACAGTCAATCGAACGCGCCCTTAAACGCGTTCTATTTAGGGAGATGTAAGCGAGTGTGCGCGCGTTAGCGGAACGAATGTAGCCAAGAGAGATTTTTGAACGAAGAGAACAATCCTTTTAGGTGCTATTAATTATAGCCTTTGCAGACTGAAGGCTCGGCTTGGAGGTCTAAGTGGACGCACGAGCGAAACTTGAGTGATTTTACTGAGAAGCTTTCAAGGTCTCACAGTGGACCATTCTCGCACAAAACACAGAAAACCCTCTTTTTGTTATACGAACTCTGGTGTATCTTGATTTTACAAATTGATGTATTCTATAAGAAATGATTCTCACATGGGAGCGCCAATCACATCGTACGTTCTTATAATTATATATGTCTTCTATGGACAAGTAAAAAATATCAGAAAAATACATCAAATCGTGAAGATTACTCACCAGACTCACTTGGACGCGGAACACGAATTTATAGGTATTTCCTATGTCTTTTTGAAATATATAGAGAATTTCTTTCCGTCTTCTTGAAATCTTAATGGCTCAATAACGACGAACTACACTGATGTAGCTTCTTGCTAAGTCTAGTCCATGTTTGAGTTACGAGGGCTCTGTGACACACTTGTAATCCGTTGCTGCTGATCAGCGGAGTATATATTTGGTGCCACTCCATTATTGGACGATACAACTCAATCCATACGAAATCTGCTCAGGAAGAACTACAAATCTTAGTGAAACCATTACATCGTTATACGGGCTCGTTTCATAAAGTGGCAAAAATGTTCACAACCATGCGATGTCCACTTAATTTCTGCTTTTTTTCTTGCCGTTTTGGTCCTGAATGTATGTCAGTAGAACTGCATACCTGCCATGATAAACCAAAACGCGGTTACACCCGTAAAACACTTCGTGCTGGCACATAATTAATGCATTATTTCAATCTCAAGACATTTTGCGGGAGAAACTAGAAAGTATAAAGCATCCCTAGATATCGCACTGATTGGGACCTAAGTGTTATACTGTAAAGCTCTCATGCTCGCGTAATATGTAGAGAGAATAATCGCGACTCACTTACCACAAGCGACCGCAACTTGAAAAAGGCACTCTAATCACAAACCCCTTGCTTGATGTGTCTTCAATGTTTCCCCCAGCCATTCGATTCGTCGCTCTAATTGCAAACCACGGTTCTTTGGAAAAGCAAATATCTGTGATAAACTTTGGATTTTCCAGTTTAGCCTTTTTCAACATTATACTTATAATATATACGTGTCTTCAATTCAAATGGCATGTAGACATCGCGATTTAGAAATTTGACCCTGTGCCAACACTGCTAATCACATGTCTGACAAACTTCTCATTTTAATGCGTAGATTCTCTGTTCGAGTGGGCTCAATATTTCAGTCACTTCCCGACAAACAACTAAGCCTATATTTTTTTAATCGAATCTTAACACTTTATTGAAAAATGAAGGCCTTGTGCTGTGCTCTAGTGTAAACATCCTTCGCGCTCCGACAGAAAAGTCGCGATATGTAATACTTTCGGTTTTCTTTGTTGTGGGTTTTTAGTGTGTTTATCTCCTGAGAAGGCCTAAGCAGTCTCCGCTTTCGTTCAGTGAGGGTGCTTAGAGGCAATCGTCCCACCGACCATAAAACAATTGTTTTATCTACGAAGTTGTTGCCATGAGTGATAATTTCTTCAAGTAACGAGAGACGCATAGAAAAAACCTTGTTAATGTTCACTCCATTTTCATATGCATATGGATATACCACTTTTAATTATAACCGCTTTATGATATTTTACAATTATTATTATTAAATTATATTTACCTGTCACAGTCGTATTATATATGAGTGCGATGTATATCACAAGAAACTCGTTTATATAATTATGCATGGCACCCCAAACATAAAACATGGCTGCGCGTTTGAAATCTAGTAAAGTTTAGTACTTTACCGCTTAAAATGTCAGGATTCTTTGTACCAAATATCGGAGACAATAAGGCAAAACAGTATGATAACTGTGATATATTGGGCTTATTGCACTGGGGTGGCGCAGCTGGCGCAGTAGTTAAGCGCTTCGCCTCTCACCTCTGTGGCCCAGGTTCGACTTGACGTGGTGCCATATGTGAGTTGTGTTTGTTGGTATCTCGCCCTTGCTCCGAGGTTCTTTCCCGGGTTGTCCGATTTCCCCCCCTCCACAAAAATCAACACGCTAAATCCCAATTCGATCTGTGAATTAGCTGGGTCCTGGCTTTGATCAGCCTCTATAGTTGTTTCAGGTCCCGTTAGAAATTCAGAGGTTTTATAAGAGGGCCTGAATGGGGTTAACTGACTACTGACAAACGGCCTTAAAAATAACTGACAACTGACAAATGACCATTTTTTTACTGACAACTGACAACTAAAAAATAACTGACAACTGACAAATTTTGGTTTTTGTGGGTCAAACATTGTAAATTTTCTCTAGTAATTAGGGCTAACTGACAACTGACAAATGGCCAAAATTTTAACTGACAACTGACATGTAGACCCCCCCCCCCCATTGAGACCCTCTTATAACTATTAGCTATGAGTATTGGTTATTGTCGTTGGTGAATATATATCTCAAACGTTAAATATGTTTATGTACTACTCAGTAGACACTAAGTAGAATCACCGTATGACGGAAATTAAACTTTGGCGCTAAAGCGGATTCATCGGACACTAACTCTTTGTCGGAGATAGAAAGAGTGAAAAGGTCTGATACCTCACACGTAAAAACATTTGTTTCATTGTTTGCATGAGTTACTAAAGTCGAGTAACTTAATGAGTATTTTACCGCGGCGAACATTCAGAACGCCGAAGTAGTTTCCGTGCGGCCGTCCGCGCCGATGCCATTTCCTGCCATTTCACTGGAGAAATTACAAAACTTCAAGATCAGAGTTGCACGCAGGCCTACATGGTAACTTCTGTGCAGCCGTCCGCTGGCTACGTCGACAACATGCAAGAACTGAGAACTGAAGAGCCGGATTCGTAACCTATGCGATAACCGAAACAAATATATTGTGATCAAATTGCCCGCTTCAGTTGAGAGCTTACTGAGTAGAAAACAGATCGCCAGTTTGGAACGAGGGCATATCTAGGAAAGTGACTCATTGATATATTTCGCCGACGGTCGTGAAGGCGCTCTTATGGCTCTATCAATTCCAAACTTGCCCATCCCCCCAGGAATCAGAACGTTGCAAATGCCCCACCGTGGAGCCAGCTAAGCTACGCAAATTGGGCTTTGGAACGAGTGCAAATCTCTTATAAATTCGCTATTTTGACTCTCTTTGACCAATTCCCCACCCCACCAACCTTTCTTTGCTGGCAAATTCCCCACCCCCGGGCCATAAATGCAGTCAAATGTCCCACCTATACCCGTGGGGGGGGGGGGGGGGACGAGCAGGTTTGGAGTTGGTAGAGCCATCAAGGCGGCAGATCACCATATGTTGTTACCAACTAACCCCAGTAGCTTATAGGATGATTGTTCAAGAAACGGGCAAACACAAATATAGATGACTCGAAAAATATTTGAAATAACACTAATAAAACTAAGAATCTGCGTAGGCGCACAAGTCATTAGGCAGCGGCTTAAGCAACAGCGACGGCTATTTCCTTTATTCGCCTACTTTATGACCATATCTTCAAAAAATATGATAAGCATTCACGAAAAACGGAGTGATTTACTTTCTTGCGTTTGCGTTCTGTTGCCAACGTAAAATTTGGAGCCGTTTTCACGTTGTGATTTTACACAGAACGGTAAAAATGTAGACGACTACGCGCATTTCACGTACAGTTATTGTATTTTGTAATTAAGGCTATTGTTTTATGCCGTCATCCTAAACGTTGCCGTCGTGGCGCCGGTGTTTCAGTGTTCGCCGTGGCAAAATTATCATCAAGTTACTCTTGAATTTAGTAGCTTATGCAAACAATGCAATGCAATTTTCATGTGTTAGGAGTTCCACGCAACACCATGGTAGAAATTACTGAATCGAATTTTGTAACCAACGGAATTAACGCGCATGCAAACTTGAGTGCCATGCGAGAGTATACAACTCTACTCCAAGTTCAGGGTTGAAAATTATAAACACGTTCTTGGTGAAGAAAGATATACTTTAAAAAAAGAGTTATTTTGCAGTGCAATCTGTAAACCAAGACTCCTTTTCAGAACTTGTCAGATTATTCTACAAAGCTTTAAGAAAATGCGTTATTGACATGACATTGATTTTAATAGTTTTAGCTAAATTTCTACTCATCACAAATAAAGGGGCTGTGTCATGGTAAGAATTCCGGTAAGACGGCCGGAAATAGCTATTTCCACCGATTTTGATATGAACTAACGAACCTCTCGGCCATGTGGGATGCTTAAAATCAAAGCGAATATGCAAAAATGACTAACAAACAGTGTATATAAACAGTCTCCAGGGAAAATATTGAAAATCCTTTCAATCAAGCATTGAGGGAGGGAAGTTTAACTGTTTGTATTCAATTAACAGCCACTAAACGAGCGATTACTCGATACATGCGCAGTACCATGACATAGCCCCTTTAAGTACTACCTTAGCGCATTTGTCAGCAACACTCGCATAATTCAGTATTTTGTTTTTACTAAGTAATTTACTTATATAGATGACATATTAGATATATATCTATATCTATATAGATTTTATTAGCTGGACTTATGATTAGTATTATGTTTTTTTGTTGTTGTGGCAATACCTGTAAATTAGCTCGTTAAATAAAAATTGTATTGTATTGTATTCATCTTGAAAACGAAGGAACGACAAAAGTTTAGGCAATTTAATATAGACCTGTTTCAGAGGGCGAACTTGTCATGCGCCGAATTCATGCTAATGATCTATGACAATGCCTTTGTCCATTTAAAGTTTTTATGAAATTCCATTTTTTGTTTCATTTAATCTCATAATTTATGACATGCAGAATGTACATTATAAGATCTCGCCCAAAAGCATTAGTTTCTTTTTAAGATTGTTTACACAGTGACAGACATAACGCTATTAAATCTTCAAAGAAATTCAATAACACGACCGCGTGGAAATGTATCTGAAGAGGGGGCTACAGTTTTCGAGTGCTTATTGCAAATAACATACTATAATTTCAGAGTTGAATATCAGCGAAATTTAAAACGAAACTAATTCTACAAACTTTTGTGATTCTTTAATTTCAGGATATGCGCGCGTGAGCACATGAATACCCAACTCGACTTTTATTTTGTATTCCGACAAAAAAATGAGTTTCGCACCTTTAGTGTGCTTGGGAATTGCATTTCCTTTTATACCTCATCGATTTCTGCCTCCAAAATCTGATCAAATCGGCTGGAATTCACTCTTTTCACCTGGTGGCCATCTTGGATTCAAAGCGAGGAAATTCTTTGTTTTTGCTAGCTTAGCCTCTTGCGTTTGCTCAGTTTTCCTATTGGCTGTGGAAAATGTTTTGCGATTACTAGCCAATAAAGTGCCAAACTAAAACCAAACGTGCCATCACGCCATCCACGATTGCGTTTACTTTGCCTCGTGATTGGTTCAAGTAAAACCAATCATGAATTACTTCAGTTCGTGATTGGCTCATTGTGTTTTTACTTGCTCCTGTGATTGGTTCTGTGATTACTTTGGTTTTGGTTTTACGACCGCTCAATCAGAACGAGTTTAGCTTAGCAAAAACAAGGGATTGCCTCGTTTTGAATCCAACTGTCACGTGCACCGCGCTGATCAAGTATAGCGACATGGTTAAAACCTCGACCTATCAGAACGCCGGAATCTCTAGGAAATTATATATATTTATAAATTATATGTATGGTGATTTATAGGACATAGTTTTAGCTTCCCATCTAATACCAACGTAACTGAACATCACTATTTTTAAATTCAAATTGTCTGCTGCAGGCGAATCACAACTGATATTTTGAAAAGTAAAATAATGTCTGAGTAAATATGATATTTCTTCAAGTGGCCCTGACCCCATTTTTGATATTTTCTTCATAACGAGAAATATATTGAAATCGGCGTAATTTCTTTTATGTTGTGATAATACTGCCAGCAATAATATTTTTCTCTTTGTTACATGTTGAATACATGTTTTTGCATTATCCCTTGGGATCAATTAGGAGTTCTATAAATGCCACTCCTTCACATGTTCATACCACTTGACGTCGCATTTCAGCAGCGGCCTTAGTTTTCCTTGACATATTGTAGCTTTTTTATAGCTTGAGTTAATAGTACGTAAAACTGTCTCTCAGTACGTATACAATTGCAATAACTTGTAATAAACGATGCCGTCAGCTGTGCGGTAATATTGTTCTTAAAAGTATATTAATAGGATGCTTTAAACCTTTAGACTCCAGAGGTAGAGGTGAATTTGCACTGGTTTGGAGAATACGTTTCCGGATTTTTCCTCAACTGGGGGGTTTTTATCCCGGTTTTTCGTATCCGGCAATTTACCATCTAAAATCTAGCTCGCAATTGTACTATTATTGTACTGGACTACTGTTATTAGTTATAATACCAATTACTGCTGTAACCTTAATGTAATAAACGATGCTGTCAGCTGTGCGGCTCCCTCCAAACGTTGTTATCATTATTCTAATGTAGAAAATAGAAATACTTTCTATTTGGCTGAGCGTAGCGAAAGAAAATAGAAGGGCAATTTATACGAGAGCAAGTTAGCTGCTTCTTGTCCAAAGCCGCGAAGTTCACAAACATTTGCTAAATGCACTTATCAATTGAAACCCGGGGGATATGATGGAGACTGACCAGTTTTGTGGCCCCAGGGGGTTGGGGATTTCACCTGATTTGCTTCAAGTACATGTACTTCCAAAGTTCGTGAGGGGTGTGGATTTGACTGGAGCCCAGTTCATCTGTGGTGGCGATCGTCGGGTAAGATTTTAGCCGTTTTTTTTTTCGTTTCTATACACAAATGCCATATACCATGGAGAAATACAGTTGTTTTTTCAGCAACTGGCCCATCAAAGTTCCAGCATGGCTTGCTCAAAAATTCCAGCTATAGTGTTTGTGCCGGATAGCAGATGAAGTAAGTGCAATGACGCCATGTGACAATTCAGGATGCAAAAGAGAGTGGTTCCGGGCACTTTAAGTGTGTTGGACTTACAGGAGGGAGAGCAGCCTCAAGGAAAGTGGTTCTGCCCCACCTGCAAGCAAACTTTCAAATTCCATCCACGCTAGCCTGCGAACAAGCAGGCTACATGTACATCCACACCAGTATTTGTTATTATGTTTCATTAAACACGAGAACTTTCAACAATCAAGCCTCAGATTGACTTACGGCATAAAGTGCCCAAGAGGGTGGGGGTTACTTACATTGGGGACTTTTTCAAATCAAATCCCCACCTACCCCCCACCTAATCCGCGGCATATCAGTTCAGTTGACCCATATATATTATACGAATCGTTCGCGGGACCCGCGGCTAACCTCCTCTCATATAAATAGCCTTAATGTTGAAATAATTAGTGGATACTTGGTTTTCTATAGAATATTTAACGAGAAATTTGTATTATGTGGTTTACTGACAAGCCTTGTATACCAAAACAATATAAATTCGAGTAACATTTCGCCCATAATGGCCTTATTCCATAGAAAACCACGAAATAACCATATTATCCTATAAATAAGAAATGGGTAAATATGTTGCCTTCAACAACAACAACCTTTATTTTACCCTGCGAGCAGAGCCTTATTTTCTTTGGTTTTCTAATGTCCTTCTACTGAGAGCGAAGAAAATAAGGCTCTGCTGTATTCGTGTTTCAATCACATTGAACATGCGTTATCCGTTGCTTGGAAACAATCTCCTAAGACAGTACATTTGCCACTGACCAATCAAAAGTGACTGTTCTGACAAAAAAACCGGTTATGTTAATTAAAACTGGTTTCTTCCTCCCAGATTCTGGACGACGCCAAATACGAATACGGCAGTCTTATTTTCTTCGCTCTCAGTAGAAGGAGATTAGAAAACCAAAGAAAATAAGGCTCTGCTCGCAGGGTATTTTTATTGTGCTCTCGAAAGAGAGTGCAGATTTCAACCATTATGAAAAACATTCTTTGGAAATTTTCTTTGAAGCCACCGGTTGCGAATGTCCGATAATAGGTTTGGATACCGTAACTTTACTGAATTTGTTTCACGGTACGCAAATTTTGACAGAAGAACTTAAGTGCTTTGGCGATAGTCTACTTCGTTTTGCAGCCACACTGAAGCAGTCCAAATTAAACTGTCCGATAATAGGTTGAGTTAGCTTTTATCAGTACTCGTTTTCAAAAAAATTGCTCGCAGAAACTTAGACATCCATTGTTTGACAGATGAAAAAGATAGGAAAGCAATGGATATATATATACATATATATATATAATTATTATATGCAGCCAATGTATTTTGACCGCAATGGTATGATAAGAAATATATCTGAAGAATATATTTGTCTATTTTAGGACGGTAATGAACAAATATATATTTAATATATATTTCCTTATATGCCATTCTGGTTAAAACATATTTTTCAGATCTCTTGGAGGTCAGGCCAATCAGAAAATATATTTTGGACAACATCCCATAATTGTAATTAGTATATACCACACCAGTGAATATCACTTTTCGCGCGCTCTGATTGGCTACTCAAACAGTGAATATGATTTCATATTCACGTACCTCCGAGCGAAGCAGCGATCACCTCGCGCGAGTTTTTGTCCATTTGACAGAAAATAAAATAACTATCTGATAGCACCCCAGATAAGTCTTAGGGGTCGCTGCTGACCCCAGATAGTTCAGCCAATGAAATTTCGAGGATCTGACAGTACAATAGGTCTTCGCGCCACAAAGTTACTGGGGCGTGATATTCAACGGTCTTCGTGTAACCGCTGTACCCAGGTAAATTCAAACCTCAGATGGATTTTTTTGGGGCCAGTCAGTTTACTGGGTAAACGACTTTATCTGGGGTAGTGTAACCGCAGCTATTTACACAGCTGTGGTGTTTATACGCGGAACAGAACACAATTACGCTTAACTGCTGACAGAATCGTTTACACTGATCGAGGTTACACTGGGCATGCCGTACAGTAACCGTGCCGTAGTCAATGCCGTAGTTTGTCCCACTCATACGAAATCTTCGTATTCAGACAATTGCTGGAACCAAGTTAGAATTTGCGTAAAAACAGAACGTAGGTTCAAGTCACTATAGAAGGCTCAAGTCACTATAGATAGTGACTTGAGAGAAGGTAGGCGTGAAATCACGTGGTTGCATTTGAGGCAAAAAATCTGACTTATGTAAAGGCACTTGTACGAGATCGGTAGTATTATTAGCAAAACCTGTTTATAAATACTATGTTCCACCTCCAATCGATTGTTGATCTTTGTAAAACAGCGTTTGAAAGTTTGTTTGCAATTCACTGGTCCGTTTAAGTGATATATCAGCACGTGACTGTTTCCTGCAAAACGCCTATTAATTGTGACCGCCGTTGAAAAACAAAGAAAGCGTTTAAGAACGATACATTGTTCCTGTAGTTGTTTTGTAGAAAATTACATTTCATTGTCTGTTGCGGTGCACCTAAAGCCTGGTTTCCATGTGATCGTCCCGATCGCTTCGATCACTTGATCTTTTGTTCTACATATTAATTTACGCTTCGATTCACACCAAACAAAAAGTTCAAGCGATCGGGGAGATCAGGACGATCATACTGATGGAATATCGACCAGGCTTAACGCAAACAGCTGGAAAAAGGGAAAATATCGATTATGATTATATTTAAAAGCATTTGAACGCTATTATAATATATGGAATATCAAACCACAAGTGTTATTCCAACAACTCCTCAATGTAAAGTGAAAGTCGTGTCATTTCACACAACATCGTATACACATCAGAGCGGTGAAACGGGAGAATTCGACAGTCCCGATCGTGAAGAGGGGTTTGCTCTTGTACAGGGAAGGACGATCTCAATTCCTTCCATTCCCAAAAGTTTCGTTACTGCAATACGGAATTGCCTAACGCGCCACGTGTAGAGTAAGGGATTAAGGCCCGAGCTGAAATAAGTCAGGGTGAGGGTAATATCTCTTGCCAAATGAAGCTTAGTGGACACTCGACAAGAAAAGCACTGTACCATTATAATATCGATTACTAGAAAAGGCAACCAACACATTACAAAAACAACCAGGATCAGGACTATCGTTTTGGTCACTCGCTTCTCTCGTTCGATCAGCTTCTTGATTCTGCAAATCTCTTTTGTTTTGCTTTCATTCTTGGAAACATCCTGCTTGCTGCTTTGTGTATTTGACTTTTGAGTGATCTCGTTAGTGTGATGACGAATCGCTCGGTAAAACCCAAAGTAAGCCAGGAAGATGAATACACACGGAATACCGAATCCAACGCCGTAGAGGTAGAGCTGATAGGACAGAGTGCGCCAACCGCACACCGGTAGCATTGCAAGGTGCGCGGTCTGTAACCATATCGCGGCAATAGCTGCGGTAACACGATTACTTGTAATCAACGATTGGTAACCAAAAGGGTCCTTGACTGCATAGTAGCGAATTATGGACATGGCTGTTAGGTTTAACAAGGACGACGCACCAGACACCACGGCGAAAACATAATGAGCGAAAAAAATGTCATCCTTTCGTTTCCAGTACGTCGATGCGAGTAGCGGTTCTGTGAAGGCTCCCATGAGCAAATCACTGACAGCAAGATTCACCATAAAGTAGTTTGCAGGTCGGCGCAGTTGTCCGTACGGATCTTTACCAAACGCTACACACACCAGAAAGTTTCCCAAGACAGTGAAGATTGATATGACGATATAAACAATCGCGCTGCCAAGGGAGCTGTTGAACCAGTAGCCTTCATAAAACATCGTCCTCGGCTGCCGTGAGCTTAGACTGACTGAAGAGGATTAATCGAAGCTTGTCTTTAAAAAATCAATAAGTGGAAATTTAAAGCAATGAGACATTCAATAGCTTAGATGACTATCGCGTCACGAAACTTAGACACCGACCTGCGTAGACTAGAATCGGTTTCCATGAAGCAAACAAAACATTATGGCAGGCTTGTTGCAGGTGTTTCAATAGTGCAGCACTCAAAACGCTAATGAGCTGTCGGAAAACCAAAGACAAGATAAACGGGCATGCATAACTGTGAATAACTTTTAATCAGTTAGAACGTTTAATTCATTACAATCTCTAATCATATGCGGCACGGCTGCGTCTGTAAAGAAGTTGGTAGAAGCTGAACATGTAATTTCAATCTCCACTACGTACGTTCATAATTATTTTATTATCTCAGCAAAGGTGATATGTTATAAGTGCAGAAACTAAAAGTTGGAAAATTCCATCTCAATTCATTTATATGAAGATCTCCTCAAATAGCAAACCTAAGTTTACAAATGGTTTAGCTATTTGACTGGACATCCCTCAATGTCGACTTCAAAGTTTTATACAACAATGTTGTTTTAATTCCACTCTAATCTACTATACATATGAAAAGAAATCAAGATAAACTTTCTTATATTTTGCATAAAACTAAGACTCCACAACCGCATTAAAACAATCTTGCCCGCTGTGAAAGATTTCTTTTCATGGGACTAACTTATTCATTTCTTTTGATATTTAGGCCAAGTAAAAAAAATGTTTATCGTCCGGATTTCTAAAAAACGGAGCGTGTGGCCCTTTGTATTTGTTATTTTCCCACCATCGAATTCTCCGCAGGCATGCAAAGGTGCTAAATAGGTCCCGCAAGGTCAGTTGCCTATATTGCGGACCGGGCATACCATGGTTTTATAATTATCCGCGCACTGCGTATCAAAACGCAGAAAAAAAAATATTTTCACTTAGGATTTGCCCAGTAATCCCCCGAGCAATCCTCAATGTTTATTTATTCGACTGGAATAAGTTGTGTTACTCGAGAGAAGTACTGGATAAGACTTGCCAGGAACGCCTGTGGCTTTTTATTTATCGAGGGAGATTCTATTAGAGGACCCGATAGATTATAATAAATAATAAAAAAGGAGACGACAAAAGGAAACGCGCGGGGACGATAAACAGTTTCTTTTTTACTTGGCCTTATGTATTTATTATTTTTGATATCGCTTGATTATTTACCATCACTGCAATCGGCACTGAATTTTGCTGAAAAGGTTTTTGATAATGTAGATGAGGACAATAGACTGATTTGTTGTCCCAATTCAGATCATGAGACAGCTCTCCAGAGGATTCAGTGCTTTGTTTTCCAATTAGAGAAATTCAGAGGTTTCATTCAGAAGTTTTATGCATTTCCTCTTGGGATAGGTGACTTTAAGAGCGACTGTCCACTAATATCGAGCGAAATCAGAATATCGCGGCAAAAGATGAAAAAAATATTTTCTTCATAGTTAGTAAACGTGCTAAGATTCTTTTGTTCAAAAATTTATTTAACATTGAGAAAAAAATAAAAAAACGGTTACGGCCGGCGTGAGTCCATGGTCAGAAATTCATGCCATTGTGGGCTGGGTATAGAATTATGCAAATCTGCCTGCCCATCATAAATTACTTGTTCTCAGGCTCGCTCAGCCATTACTCCAGGCCAAACACTCTGCTCGAAGCGAATTGCGAAAGCGGTCGAATTCGAAATGCTTCTAGTGTTTATGAACTGCGTGGTTGGAAAGTTCTAGCTATGTCGGATTATTATTAGTAGAGCGGCTAATAGCCAAGCGGGAGGTAAACAGTGTAACCGAGTACGTTTACAGGGAATACAGTCACGATTTAGTTTTGCATATTTTATTTCAATGCCGCGTTATTTTTTTAGCCCTATCAGACAAGTTCCGTATATATGAAAGTTATAATAGAGCCAATGAAAGAACAGTTGAGAATATACCAGTTCCCAGGCTTGTACAGGCAAACCGAGAGAGAAATGGCGGACAAAGCGTTTCGAAGAGAGAGGCAAGAGATGTGCAAAGGACTTACGTGTTTACGGCATTCTTCCCTGCTGTGGCCGTCGGAAAACCTTAAAATTACTCATATTTGTTCGCAAATCGCAGCTCGAGGATAATGTGAAGTTATATTTGGATCTATCTGGGCAATATAACGTCTTTTAAACTACTCGGCTGAATCGGGACGAAACAATAACCACCCGAGTTTTATATTGTAAAGTTGATCAGAGCAACCATCATAACGGCTGAAAGGAAGGAGATTGCTGTCAACATGGAGGTCATAACATGGAGGTCAGTTAACTCATTTCAGATTCTTTTCGAAGCCATAATTATTCGTTATAACTTGAAAGAATACAATTTTACGGAAGGCAATATGATTTAGAAATTGCTAAGATCGGAACAAATGAGCTTCGCTATAATACCATCTCCCAATGTATCCCCCCAAAAAAACTTCCATACAAACTGCATCTCAAGTACTCGAACTATTAATGCACTAGTCAATTGAAACTCCGGGCCCCGGGCCCCCGACCCCCGGGACATAGCGGGGAATGTAACATTTATACAGTGTTACATTTTGACCTTTTCCCCGCCCATCGGGGACAGTTGGCTGTTACAATACCCGCCCCTATGGCCCCGGTATGTGCTTCAGAATTTTCAATTGGGAGGAGGCATTGATAAATTGAATATACATAAGCTTCAATCTGTTGCTCCATTATTTGAAAAAAAAAACATTTTCTGTAGCACATCACTAGCGGATCCAGGGGAGGGGTTTCGGGGGTTGCAACACCCACTTTATTCCTGCATGTAAATCACTGTAAATTCATTTTTTAAATCTCTAGATTAAAAAAAATCCTTTTGCAAACCCCCCTTTCACAAAATCCTGGATCAGCCCCTGTATATTTTCTATTACTATACATGCTTTCCGCACTTTTACAGTCTCCACCATTGTCCTGTTTATCAGAAACCGTTGTCTGTCAACAAAAAACAACAACAATGCGACAAAGGAATATAAAGGAAATGTCATGCAGCTGCGTTTAAATATATTTAAGTAATGATCCGTGTAAAAAGTACGACAAAATCCATTGTTATGTGGCATTGAGCCTCCCTCACATGGGATTTGTCTGTGTTTTAGACTACGAAAACACCGGGTGATAATTATGATTATTCTGAAATAAAAGTAGTATGAAGTCTTAGTTTCATTCCATTTTTATGAACAAATTATCTTCCAACCAATAGGAACAGCCAAAAACAATCGGCTACGAAACAGGCACGATTGATAAGGTTCCGAACATACGATTTGCTTTACAAACGACATTTGGAACCGCAGTGCAAATCGTAGTTTTAATAGTTTGAAAAATTGGAGGAAATTAAACGTCTTCCTAACCTTTAAGGCGATTTTCATGTTTCAACCAATCAGATCAAAAATTTTCACAATACAAAATTAACACCTTGCCATCTGAATGCCGTTCGGTACTTGTTACACGAATCATTACTTAATCTGATATTTTGCCGTGACGCGCAAATACGCGTAACAAAGAGTGTGTAATAATAAACATTTCCTGATCTACTACTCGTGCCTTAACTCAGTATAAACACTGCCTCTGATGGAAACACCCAGGACTTGTTTAAATTAACTACGATTTTTGCGTGTCCCTAGCTTCCGCCATGTTTGATACACGTTGTTGATGCTCGGGCCCAGTCCCGCTCTGTCGTGGCTGGCGGTACAACCACCGCTAAAATCCCCGCAAATTTTGCAAATCGTTACTTTCCCCGTTCCACCGGAAAAATGCAGCGTTAAATGTGCGTTATTCCACGGCCATGTCCCCGTTAATGTCCCGGGGGTCGGGGGGCCGGGGTTTCAATTGACTAGTGCATAAACTGGAAACCACTGTACCTTCGACGGCGCTATCATCGCTGTATTACTATCTTCAAATGCTTAAATAGCATGGTGGACTTCAACTTTAAATTAAAGAAGAATCACGACTTTCATACATATAATACACGCCGTCAGCACAATCTACATTTGCCATTCGCACGTAGGAATTGGGGACAACAGAAGTTTACCTACCATGCACTATTAGACTGGAACTCTTTAGACTCTGAAATTATACAATCAACTACATTATCAATTTTTAAATCTTACTTGCACATAACTTAATTTCATAATAATCCTTGTTCTATTTCTATTTTATTTCAACCATTTATCTTTTCTGTTTTCCATATATTAGTGAAATATATATTTTTAATACAGGACCTCCCTGAAAATCACAAATTGTGAGTGGAGCTTTCCTGTCAAAATATTATTATTATTATTATTATTATAACTACTGTAAAATTCTGAGCAACTCCGGGTCTGTTTATTGATGAAATTTAATGCCTAGTGCGCACGCGTGGCATGAATTTCTGACAATGCGAGACAGCCTGAAATAAAAGTGATTTTCCCGGTCTCTCTAACCTTGCCCTGTACAAACGCTAAAGGAGCTTCGCATTTTTCGAATTCGGATATTTGTTTAGAAAGTATTGATCAACTGTTTGAGTGCAATAATTTGATCATAGCTTTATTCTCAAGATCCTGAGAGCCCACTTAAATATGCTGTAGTTTGCTCACAGACAGCCCAATATATGGCCTGTGCATGAAAATAGAAGATATGTAACAATGTATAAATAAACATACCTTTTTGCTTCCATGTTGTTTCCTTTGTGGTTTTTCTTCTTCTTAGAGTGGTGAGTCGATGTGGATGAAAAACTCCCCCAAAACAGCCTAAAATGGTTCCAAGACAAGAAAAACCACAAAGGAAACAACATGGAAGCAAAAAGGTATGTTTATTTATACATTGTACGGCAATTTGAAAGGATTTATAAAACTCCATAGACCCATTCGAAAAATGGCGTCCAATTTAAAAAGCTATTGTCCTGGTAACTTGAACACGAGGCTAGTCAGTCCACACAAAAGCTTTTTAACGTGTAAGCGAGACTAGTCAGTCCTAAACAATAGTTAGTTAAATTGGACGCCATTTTTCGAATGGGTCTATACTGATATCTTCTATTTTCATGCACAAACCCATATATTGGGCTGCCTGTGGATTCGGCTAATTTCAGGTCACTTTTTTGAAAAATAATTTTATATGTGGTATAATTCAGAATCCAATGAAGCTTCGTTTTTGATAAAAGTTAGCATTGTTCTAAAACATAATGAGAATTAGTTTGAGTTATTTTCTCAGTGCTCCACACGAGCGGTGTGAATTTCGACGAAATTACAACTTTCTCTTCGACAATAGTGCAAAACTCGAGCAGAAACCTATTGAACCAGCAGTTTTTAACAATAAACATAACTTAAAATAGTTGAATTAACTTACCTTTTAAACCCATTGCTAGAAAATCGATTCTTACTAAGTTTTCTTCCTTCTAAGTTGCCCTCTTCAATTGTTATAATCCAAGGTCACAATTACCAATTAACTGTTCGGCAGGTCAGCTTCCAGACATGATGGAATAATAACGATTCTTGCATTAATCGAATGGCTTTTGACCGCTTAATACAGGAAATGCATTAAAAACACCTATCTGCAAAAAAAATACACTGTTTCGATTGCATTTCGTGTTTTTGTAGGCAGCAGTTACAAGAGCGGATCCAGCTTTATGCATGTCACACGCTCTGGTGTTTGCGTGGTCATGTCACGCGTTCTCGTTGGAGAGGGTGGGAGGGGGGATGGAGGAGAAGGGAGAGAGATGAAATAAATGGGGGGAGGGGGTTTACAAACCCTAGTTGGAAAAACATCACAGGGGAGTATTATCAAATTATTTATCCGGCTTATATCTCATTCGAACTTTCTCTAATAGTATTGTATACGCCTGCTATATACAGTCAATTGAGGCTGGCTGTACTTCTGATATGAATGGTAAACCGTTCATTGAGGTTTAATAACCAAATTCGGTACAGCGCAAAATAAATAAGAAACAAAACAATTAACATCCAACATGTCCAAATGGGTTGCTTAATGTCCTCGTCCGGGATACCGTAGAGGCAAGCTTTCCCCCCGCTCCACGGATTGTGTGTAGTCATGTAATGTGTGCATAACGTGAAAACTAGCAGTGCGAATGAAGAGCCGTGAAAACTAGGAAGCTAAGTTTTAGCTGCGAACGTATAGCCTGCTTGCAGGCGGTGGATGGTGTTTTTTTCGCGCAGCAAACGGATCATCGAAGCGGCCGCCATATTGGCCGAGCGTGATTGAGACTTGGGATCGAATGACAAATGGAGGGGGAGAAGCAGAAAGGAAAGCTAAAGACCGCCTGCACGAAAACTCCTGGTTTCTGAATATCCGCCCACCACGCACATGACTTCCGTTAACTTGTAACCCCGATTCTTAATTGACCAATAAGAGTCGACGTGTGACAGCCTGCCAATTTTGATTTGGTTTATGAAGCGTATTCAAAACAAACTTCGCTCGATGTCAAATGCAATGCAAAATGTTGGTAAAATTGTCAATGGTTCTCAGATACGGAAATTTTAATAAAACCAGCTATTTTTGTTCAAAGTTCTCCATGGGAAGGACTGCGACAGTACCACTTTAGAATATACATGTAGACAGTTCGGTTTTAGCTTGTTGCGTTCGCCCCATCAGTCTCAAAGAGTTTGCAAATCCTCCGATTACATACCAACATTACAAGATACTTCAAAAAGCCATAGATAGAGAGCAGTCCAGCACCGCAGCACGTAGGTTCAAGTCACTATAGATGGTGACTTGAGAGAAGGCAGGCGTGAAATCACGTGGTTGCATTGGAGGCAAAAAATCTGACTTATGTAAAGGCACTTGTACGAGATCGGTAGTATTATTAGCAAAACCTGTTTATAAATACTATGTTCCACCTCCAATCGATTGTTGATCTTTGTAAAACAGCGTTTGAAAGTTTGTTTGCAATTCACTGGTCATTTAAGTGATATATCAGCACGTGACTGTTTCCTGCAAAACGCCTATTAATTGTGACCGCCGTTGAAAAACAAAGAAAGCGTTTAAGAACGATACATTGTTCCTGTAGTTGTTTTGTAGAAAATTACATTTCATTGTCTGTTGCGGTGCACCTAAAGCCTGGTTTCCATACTGGATCGTCCCGATCGCTTCGATCGCTTGATCTTTTGTTCTACATATTAATTTACGCTTCGATTCACACCAAACAAAAAGTTCAAGCGATCGGGGAGATCAGGACGATCATACTGATGGAATATCGACCAGGCTTAACGCAAACAGCTGGAAAAAGGGAAAATATCGATTATGATTATATTTAAAAGCATTTGAACGCTATTATAATATATGGAATATCAAACCACAAGTGTTATTCCAACAACTCCTCAATGTAAAGTGAAAGTCGTGTCATTTCACACAACATCGTATACACATCAGAGCTGTGAAACGGGAGAATTCGACAGTCCCGATCGTGAAGAGGGGTTTGCTCTTGTACAGGGAAGGACGATCTCAATTCCTTCCATTCCCAAAAGTTTCGTTACTGCAATACGGAATTGCCTAACGCGCCACGTGTAGAGTAAGGGATTAAGGCCCGAGCTGAAATAAGTCAGGGTGAGGGTAATATCTCTTGCCAAATGAAGCTTAGTGGACACTCGACAAGAAAAGCACTGTACCATTATAATATCGATTACTAGAAAAGGCAACCAACACATTACAAAAACAACCAGGATCAGGACTATCGTTTTGGTCACTCGCTTCTCTCGTTCGATCAGCTTCTTGATTCTGCAAATCTCTTTTGTTTTGCTTTCATTCTTGGAAACATCCTGCTTGCTGCTTTGTGTATTTGACTTTTGAGTGATCTCGTTAGTGTGATGACGAATCGCTCGGTAAAACCCAAAGTAAGCCAGGAAGATGAATACACACGGAATACCGAATCCAACGCCGTAGAGGTAGAGCTGATAGGACAGAGTGCGCCAACCGCACACCGGTAGCATTGCAAGGTGCGCGGTCTGTAACCATATCGCGGCAATAGCTGCGGTAACACGATTCCTTGTAATCAACGATTGGTAACCAAAAGGGTCCTTGACTGCATAGTAGCGAATTATGGACATGGCTGTTAGGTTTAACAAGGACGACGCACCAGACACCACGGCGAAAACATAATGAGCGAAAAAAATGTCATCCTTTCGTTTCCAGTACGTCGATGCGAGTAGCGGTTCTGTGAAGGCTCCCATGAGCAAATCACTGACAGCAAGATTCACCATAAAGTAGTTTGCAGGTCGGCGCAGTTGTCCGTACGGATCTTTACCAAACGCTACACACACCAGAAAGTTTCCCAAGACAGTGAAGATTGATATGACGATATAAACAATCGCGCTGCCAAGGGAGCTGTTGAACCAGTAGCCTTCATAAAACATCGTCCTCGGCTGCCGTGAGCTTAGACTGACTGAAGAGGATTAATCGAAGCTTGTCTTTAAAAAATCAATAAGTGGAAATTTAAAGCAATGAGACATTCAATAGCTTAGATGACTATCGCGTTACGAAACTTAGACACCGACCTGCGTAGACTAGAATCGGTTTCCATGAAGCAAACAAAACATTATGGCAGGCTTGTTGCAGGTGTTTCAATAGTGCAGCACTCAAAACGCTAATGAGCTGTCGGAAAACCAAAGACAAGATAAACGGGCATGCATAACTGTGAATAACTTTTAATCAGTTAGAACGTTTAATTCATTACAATCTCTAATCATATGCGGCACGGCTGCGTCTGTAAAGAAGTTGGTAGAAGCTGAACATGTAATTTCAATCTCCACTACGTACGTTCATAATTATTTTATTATCTCAGCAAAGGTGATATGTTATAAGTGCAGAAACTAAAAGTTGGAAAATTCCATCTCAATTCATTTATATGAAGATCTCCTCAAATAGCAAACCTAAGTTTACAAATGGTTTAGCTATTTGACTGGACATCCCTCAATGTCGACTTCAAAGTTTTATACAACAATGTTGTTTTAATTCCACTCTAATCTACTATACATATGAAAAGAAATCAAGATAAACTTTCTTATATTTTGCATAAAACTAAGACTCCACAACCGCATTAAAACAATCTTGCCCGCTGTGAAAGATTTCTTTTCATGGGACTAACTTATTCATTTCTTTTGATATTTAGGCCAAGTAAAACAAATGTTTATCGTCCGGATTTCTAAAAAACGGAGCGTGTGGCCCTTTGTATTTGTTATTTTCCCACCATCGAATTCTCCGCAGGCATGCAAAGGTGCTAAATAGGTCCCGCAAGGTCAGTTGCCTATATTGCGGACCGGGCATACCATGGTTTTATAATTATCCGCGCACTGCGTATCAAAACGCAGAAAAAAAAATATTTTCACTTAGGATTTGCCCAGTAATCCCCCGAGCAATCCTCAATGTTTATTTATTCGACTGGAATAAGTTGTGTTACTCGAGAGAAGTACTGGATAAGACTTGCCAGGAACGCCTGTGGCTTTTTATTTATCGAGGGAGATTCTATTAGAGGACCCGATAGATTATAATAAATAATAAAAAAGGAGGCGACAAAAGGAAACGCGCGGGGACGATAAACAGTTTCTTTTTTACTTGGCCTTATGTATTTATTATTTTTGATATCGCTTGATTATTTACCATCACTGCAATCGGCACTGAATTTTGCTGAAAAGGTTTTTGATAATGTAGATGAGGACAATAGACTGATTTGTTGTCCCAATTCAGATCATGAGACAGCTCTCCAGAGGATGACTTAAGACCTATATCACTAACATGCCAAATCTCCAAGGTGCTAGAAAGTTTTACCTTGTCTAGAATGCTTCCTAAAGTGCTCCCTAAACTAGATAGTAATCAATTTGCAGTCGCCGGGCGATCTACAGACCAAGCCCTTGTTTATCTGCTCCACTTAGCCCTTGAAGCACTAGACAGAGGCAATTGTACTATCCGGTTCTTTTTCGCCGACTTTAAAAAAGGCTTTGACTTAATTGATCATAAGATTTTATTGTCCAAGTTATCTTGTTTCGACCTACACCCTAGCCTAGTAAGATGGGTCGCCGCGTTCTTACTAGAAAGGTCACAGTTCGTACAAATTGGCTCGGTTTCATCTTTGCCTAAGCACCTTAATGGGGGTATCCCACAAGGCACGAAACTAGCGCCCTTGCTTTTTGCAATAATGGTAAACGATCTTGTTAACGATTGGAGGCCTAGAGCAAAGTTTGTGGACGATCTAACTTTATTAGAAGTAATACCTAGGAACTCACCATCAGTAATGAGTTATATTGCATCGGATGTTCAAGAATTTGCTAGCAATAACAACATGCAGCTTAATCCGAAAAAGTGCAAGGAGATGCGTGTTAGCTTTCTTCATTACAATAGCTGCGAACTTCAGCCCATTGCCATCGGCGGCACATATATCAAGGAAGTGACGTCATTCAAGCTACTCGGAGTGTTCATTTCTAATGATCTCTCATGGGCTGATCACTGCGGGTACGTGGTGAAGAGGGCTAACAGGCGCCTCTACGCAATTAGACAACTTAAGAAATGTCGTGTTCCACCAGTAGACCTGGTCAGCATCTACTGCTCTCTAGTGCGTTCTATTCTAGAATACGCCTGTGTCGTGTTCGCCAACCTTCCTAAATACTTATCACAAGATCTTGAAAGGGTACAGAGGCGCGCTTTAGCAATCATATTCCCTTCCCTGCCATATGCAAGCGCGATGGCTAAGGCTGGGATCACCACCCTAGAGGAGCGCAGGGATATGACATGCGCCAAGTTTATAAGAAAAATCACTCCTGGAAACCCCCTGTATTCTCTTATACATTATCGGATCACCGGACAGTCTTCTCACTATAATATGAGACCAAAAGCGCATACCACTATGGCGACAAAAACCGACCGCTTTGGCGGTTTTGTCAGCACAAAATATGCGTCCAGAGCGCTCATTAACTAGTTCTCGGTTATATCTCATAATATAGATATGTATATCTATTAGTATTATTTATTATATAGTAACTTACTAGGAAGTTGTCTGTTCGTTAGTATATATGTATAGTTGACCTACACTGTAATTCAGCCACTGGCTGCGAGAGTGATTAATAAACGAATTATTATTATTATTATTATTATTCAGTGCTTTGTTTTCCAATTAGAGAAATTCAGAGGTTTCATTCAGAAGTTTTATACATTTCCTCTTGGGATAGGTGACTTTAAGAGCGACTGTCCACTAATATCGAGCGAAATCAGAATATCGCGGCAAAAGATGAAAAAAATATTTTCTTCATAGTTAGTAAACGTGCTAAGATTCTTTTGTTCAAAAAATTATTTAACATTGAGAAAAAAATAAAAAAACGGTTACAGCCGGCGTGAGTCCATGGTCAGAAATTCATGCCATTGTGGGCTGGGTATAGAATTATGCAAATCTGCCTGCCCATCATAAATTACTTGTTCTCAGGCTCGCTCAGCCATTACTCCAGGCCAAACACTCTGCTCGAAGCGAATTGCGAAAGCGGTCGAATTCGAAATGCTTCTAGTGTTTATGAACTGCGTGGTTGGAAAGTTCTAGCTATGTCGGATTATTATTAGTAGAGCGGCTAATAGCCAAGCGGGAGGTAAACAGTGTAACCGAGTACGTTTACAGGGAATACAGTCACGATTTAGTTTTGCATATTTTATTTCAATGCCGCGTTATTTTTTTAGCCCTATCAGACAAGTTCCGTATATATGAAAGTTATAATAGAGCCAATGAAAGAACAGTTGAGAATATACCAGTTCCCAGGCTTGTACAGGCAAACCGAGAGAGAAATGGCGGACAAAGCGTTTCGAAGAGAGAGGCAAGAGATGTGCAAAGGACTTACGTGTTTACGGCATTCTTCCCTGCTGTGGCCGTCGGAAAACCTTAAAATTACTCATATTTGTTCGCAAATCGCAGCTCGAGGATAATGTGAAGTTATATTTGGATCTATCTGGGCAATATAACGTCTTTTAAACTACTCGGCTGAATCGGGACGAAACAATAACCACCCGAGTTTTATATTGTAAAGTTGATCAGAGCAACCATCATAACGGCTGAAAGGAAGGAGATTGCTGTCAACATGGAGGTCATAACATGGAGGTCAGTTAACTCATTTCAGATTCTTTTCGAAGCCATAATTATTCGTTATAACTTGAAAGAATACAATTTTACGGAAGGCAATATGATTTAGAAATTGCTAAGATCGGAACAAATGAGCTTCGCTATAATACCATCTCCCAATGTATCCCCCCAAAAAAACTTCCATACAAACTGCATCTCAAGTACTCGAACTATTAATGCACTAGTCAATTGAAACTCCGGGCCCCGGGCCCCCGACCCCCGGGACATAGCGGGGAATGTAACATTTATACAGTGTTACATTTTGACCTTTTCCCCGCCCATCGGGGACAGTTGGCTGTTACAATACCCGCCCCTATGGCCCCGGTATGTGCTTCAGAATTTTCAATTGGGAGGAGGCATTGATAAATTGAATATACATAAGCTTCAATCTGTTGCTCCATTATTTGAAAAAAAAAACATTTTCTGTAGCACATCACTAGCGGATCCAGGGGAGGGGTTTCGGGGGTTGCAACACCCACTTTATTCCTGTAAATCACTGTAAATTCATTTTTTAAATCTCTAGATTAAAAAAAATCCTTTTGCAAACCCCCCTTTCACAAAATCCTGGATCAGCCCCTGTATATTTTCTATTACTATACATGCTTTCCGCACTTTTACAGTCTCCACCATTGTCCTGTTTATCAGAAACCGTTGTCTGTCAACAAAAAACAACAACAATGCGACAAAGGAATATAAAGGAAATGTCATGCAGCTGCGTTTAAATATATTTAAGTAATGATCCGTGTAAAAAGTACGACAAAATCCATTGTTATGTGGCATTGAGCCTCCCTCACATGGGATTTGTCTGTGTTTTAGACTACGAAAACACCGGGTGATAATTATGATTATTCTGAAATAAAAGTAGTATGAAGTCTTAGTTTCATTCCATTTTTATGAACAAATTATCTTCCAACCAATAGGAACAGCCAAAAACAATCGGCTACGAAACAGGCACGATTGATAAGGTTCCGAACATACGATTTGCTTTACAAACGACATTTGGAACCGCAGTGCAAATCGTAGTTTTAATAGTTTGAAAAATTGGAGGAAATTAAACGTCTTCCTAACCTTTAAGGCGATTTTCATGTTTCAACCAATCAGATCAAAAATTTTCACAATACAAAATTAACACCTTGCCATCTGAATGCCGTTCGGTACTTGTTACACGAATCATTACTTAATCTGATATTTTGCCGTGACGCGCAAATACGCGTAACAAAGAGTGTGTAATAATAAACATTTCCTGATCTACTACTCGTGCCTTAACTCAGTATAAACACTGCCTCTGATGGAAACACCCAGGACTTGTTTAAATTAACTACGATTTTTGCGTGTCCCTAGCTTCCGCCATGTTTGATACACGTTGTTGATGCTCGGGCCCAGTCCCGCTCTGTCGTGGCTGGCGGTACAACCACCGCTAAAATCCCCGCAAATTTTGCAAATCGTTACTTTCCCCGTTCCACCGGAAAAATGCAGCGTTAAATGTGCGTTATTCCACGGCCATGTCCCCGTTAATGTCCCGGGGGTCGGGGGGCCGGGGTTTCAATTGACTAGTGCATAAACTGGAAACCACTGTACCTTCGACGGCGCTATCATCGCTGTATTACTATCTTCAAATGCTTAAATAGCATGGTGGACTTCAACTTTAAATTAAAGAAGAATCACGACTTTCATACATATAATACACGCCGTCAGCACAATCTACATTTGCCATTCGCACGTAGGAATTGGGGACAACAGAAGTTTACCTACCATGCACTATTAGACTGGAACTCTTTAGACTCTGAAATTATACAATCAACTACATTATCAATTTTTAAATCTTACTTGCACATAACTTAATTTCATAATAATCCTTGTTCTATTTCTATTTTATTTCAACCATTTATCTTTTCTGTTTTCCATATATTAGTGAAATATATATTTTTAATACAGGACCTCCCTGAAAATCACAAATTGTGAGTGGAGCTTTCCTGTCAAAATATTATTATTATTATTATTATTATAACTACTGTAAAATTCTGAGCAACTCCGGGTCTGTTTATTGATGAAATTTAATGCCTAGTGCGCACGCGTGGCATGAATTTCTGACAATGCGAGACAGCCTGAAATAAAAGTGATTTTCCCGGTCTCTCTAACCTTGCCCTGTACAAACGCTAAAGGAGCTTCGCATTTTTCGAATTCGGATATTTGTTTAGAAAGTATTGATCAACTGTTTGAGTGCAATAATTTGATCATAGCTTTATTCTCAAGATCCTGAGAGCCCACTTAAATATGCTGTAGTTTGCTCACAGACAGCCCAATATATGGCCTGTGCATGAAAATAGAAGATATGTAACAATGTATAAATAAACATACCTTTTTGCTTCCATGTTGTTTCCTTTGTGGTTTTTCTTCTTCTTAGAGTGGTGAGTCGATGTGGATGAAAAACTCCCCCAAAACAGCCTAAAATGGTTCCAAGACAAGAAAAACCACAAAGGAAACAACATGGAAGCAAAAAGGTATGTTTATTTATACATTGTACGGCAATTTGAAAGGATTTATAAAACTCCATAGACCCATTCGAAAAATGGCGTCCAATTTAAAAAGCTATTGTCCTGGTAACTTGAACACGAGGCTAGTCAGTCCACACAAAAGCTTTTTAACGTGTAAGCGAGACTAGTCAGTCCTAAACAATAGTTAGTTAAATTGGACGCCATTTTTCGAATGGGTCTATACTGATATCTTCTATTTTCATGCACAAACCCATATATTGGGCTGCCTGTGGATTCGGCTAATTTCAGGTCACTTTTTTGAAAAATAATTTTATATGTGGTATAATTCAGAATCCAATGAAGCTTCGTTTTTGATAAAAGTTAGCATTGTTCTAAAACATAATGAGAATTAGTTTGAGTTATTTTCTCAGTGCTCCACACGAGCGGTGTGAATTTCGACGAAATTACAACTTTCTCTTCGACAATAGTGCAAAACTCGAGCAGAAACCTATTGAACCAGCAGTTTTTAACAATAAACATAACTTAAAATAGTTGAATTAACTTACCTTTTAAACCCATTGCTAGAAAATCGATTCTTACTAAGTTTTCTTCCTTCTAAGTTGCCCTCTTCAATTGTTATAATCCAAGGTCACAATTACCAATTAACTGTTCGGCAGGTCAGCTTCCAGACATGATGGAATAATAACGATTCTTGCATTAATCGAATGGCTTTTGACCGCTTAATACAGGAAATGCATTAAAAACACCTATCTGCAAAAAAAAATACACTGTTTCGATTGCATTTCGTGTTTTTGTAGGCAGCAGTTACAAGAGCGGATCCAGCTTTATGCATGTCACACGCTCTGGTGTTTGCGTGGTCATGTCACGCGTTCTCGTTGGAGAGGGTGGGAGGGGGGATGGAGGAGAAGGGAGAGAGATGAAATAAATGGGGGGAGGGGGTTTACAAACCCTAGTTGGAAAAACATCACAGGGGAGTATTATCAAATTATTTATCCGGCTTATATCTCATTCGAACTTTCTCTAATAGTATTGTATACGCCTGCTATATACAGTCAATTGAGGCTGGCTGTACTTCTGATATGAATGGTAAACCGTTCATTGAGGTTTAATAACCAAATTCGGTACAGCGCAAAATAAATAAGAAACAAAACAATTAACATCCAACATGTCCAAATGGGTTGCTTAATGTCCTCGTCCGGGATACCGTAGAGGCAAGCTTTCCCCCCGCTCCACGGATTGTGTGTAGTCATGTAATGTGTGCATAACGTGAAAACTAGCAGTGCGAATGAAGAGCCGTGAAAACTAGGAAGCTAAGTTTTAGCTGCGAACGTATAGCCTGCTTGCAGGCGGTGGATGGTGTTTTTTTCGCGCAGCAAACGGATCATCGAAGCGGCCGCCATATTGGCCGAGCGTGATTGAGACTTGGGATCGAATGACAAATGGAGGGGGAGAAGCAGAAAGGAAAGCTAAAGACCGCCTGCACGAAAACTCCTGGTTTCTGAATATCCGCCCACCACGCACATGACTTCCGTTAACTTGTAACCCCGATTCTTAATTGACCAATAAGAGTCGACGTGTGACAGCCTGCCAATTTTGATTTGGTTTATGAAGCGTATTCAAAACAAACTTCGCTCGATGTCAAATGCAATGCAAAATGTTGGTAAAATTGTCAATGGTTCTCAGATACGGAAATTTTAATAAAACCAGCTATTTTTGTTCAAAGTTCTCCATGGGAAGGACTGCGACAGTACCACTTTAGAATATACATGTAGACAGTTCGGTTTTAGCTTGTTGCGTTCGCCCCATCAGTCTCAAAGAGTTTGCAAATCCTCCGATTACATACCAACATTACAAGATACTTCAAAAAGCCATAGATAGAGAGCAGTCCAGCACCGCAGCACGTAGGTTCAAGTCACTATAGATGGTGACTTGAGAGAAGGCAGGCGTGAAATCACGTGGTTGCATTGGAGGCAAAAAATCTGACTTATGTAAAGGCACTTGTACGAGATCGGTAGTATTATTAGCAAAACCTGTTTATAAATACTATGTTCCACCTCCAATCGATTGTTGATCTTTGTAAAACAGCGTTTGAAAGTTTGTTTGCAATTCACTGGTCATTTAAGTGATATATCAGCACGTGACTGTTTCCTGCAAAACGCCTATTAATTGTGACCGCCGTTGAAAAACAAAGAAAGCGTTTAAGAACGATACATTGTTCCTGTAGTTGTTTTGTAGAAAATTACATTTCAGTCTGTTGCGGTGCACCTAAAGCCTGGTTTCCATGTGATCGTCCCGATCGCTTCGATCGCTTGATCTTTTGTTCTGCATATTAATTTACGCTTCGATTCACACCGAACAAAAGGTTCAAGCGATCGGGGAGATCGGGACGATCATACCGATGGAATATCGACCAGGCTTAACGCAAACAGCTGGAAAAAGGGAAAGTATCGAATCTGATAGCCAGTTATGATTATATTTAAAAGCATTTGAACGCTATTATAATATATGGAATATCAAACCACAAGTGTTATTCCAACACTCCTCAATGTAAAGTGAAAGTCGTGTCATTTCACACAACATCGTATAAACATCAGAGCGGTGAAACGGGAGCCTGATTCGACAGTCCCGATCGTGAAGAGGGGTTTGCTCTTGTACAGGGAAGGACGATCTCAATTCCTTCCATTCCCAAAAGTTTCGTTACTGCAATACGGAATTGCCTAACGCGCCACGTGTAGAGTAAGGGATTAAGGCCCGAGCTGAAATAAGTCAGGGTGAGGGTAATATCTCTTGCCAAATGAAGCTTGGTGGACACTCGACAAGAAAAGCACTGTACCATTATAATATCGATTACTAGAAAAGGCAACCAACACGTTACAAAAACAACCAGGATCAGGACTATCGTTTTGGTCACTCGCTTCTCTCGTTCGATCAGCTTCTTGATTCTGCAAATCTCTTTTGTTTTGCTTTCATTCTTGGAAACATCCTGCTTGCTGTTTTGTGTATTTGACTTTTGAGTGATCTCGTTAGTGTGATGACGAAGCGCTCGGTAAAACCCAAAGTAAGCCAGGAAGATGAATACACACGGAATACCGAATCCAACGCCGTAGAGGTAGAGCTGATAGGACGGAGTGCGCCAACCGCACACCGGTAGCATTGCAAGGTGTGCGGTCTGTAACCATATCGCGGCAATAGCTGCGGTAGCACGATTCCTTGTAATCAACGATTGGTAACCAAAAGGGTCCTTGACTGCATAGTAGCGAATTATGGACATGGCTGTTAGGTTTAACAAGGACGACGCACCAGACACCACGGCGAAAACATAATGAGCGAAAAAAATGTCATCCTTTCGTTTCCAGTACGTCGATGCGAGTAGCGGTTCTGTGAAGGCTCCCATGAGCAAATCACTGACAGCAAGATTCACCATAAAGTAGTTTGCAGGTCGGCGCAGTTGTCCGTACGGATCTTTACCAAATGCTACACACACCAGAAAGTTTCCCAAGACAGTGAAGATTGATATGACGCTATAAACAATCGCGCTGCCAAGGGAGCTGTTGAACCAGTAGCCTTCATAAAACATCGTCCTCGGCTGCCGTGGAGCTTAGACTGACTGAAGAGGATTAATCGAAGCTTGTCTTTAAAAAATCAATAAGTGAAAATTTAAAGCAATGAGACATTCAATAGCTTAGATGACTATCGCGTTATGAAACTTAGACACCGACCTGCGTAGACTAGAATCGGTTTCCATGAAGCAAACAAAACATTATGGCAGGCTTGTTACAGGTGTTTCATAGTGCAGCACTCAAAACACTAATGAGCTGTCGGAAAACCAAAGACAAGAATTTTAAATTACACATCAGACAAGTCAAACGGGCATGAATAACTGTGAATCACCTTTAAAGTGCCTATCACCCTTTTGCAATTTTGATAGCTTATGAACCTCCGAAAAGTTTTGAGTACTTCTGTGAAGAACGTTTTGGTTTAAAGTGAATACTTTATGTTCTACGCTTGTTTGAAATCCTGTAAATGTGACCTTTCCTGACTCATGACCGCGTAAGTAAAAGCCTGGGTCGAAACCTGGGTAGACGTCATCTTGCCGTCATATAATGAATTTGGCTTTGCAATCATTTGAAGAAATACTTAACATGTTGACTAAAATGACTTTTTTCTTTACTAACAACTCAAAAACTGTGTATATTTTCTATGCATCGATGTTGTTGTGATAAAAAGACGCCATGGAGAATAATGCATTAATGAGATGACGTCTACCCAGGTTTCGACCCAGGCTTTTACTTACGCGGTCATGGGTCAGGAAAGGTCACATTAACACGATTTCAAACAAGCGTAGAACATAAAGTATTCACTTTTAACCAAAACTTTCTTCACAGAAGTATTCAAGACTTTTCGGAAGTTCATAAGCTATCAAAATTGCAAAGGGGTGATAGGCACTTTAATATTAGAACGTTTAATTCATTACAATCTCTAATCATATGCGGCACGGCTGCGTCTGTAAAGAAGTTGGTAGAAGCTGAACATGTAATTTCAATCTCCACTACGTACGTACATAATTATTTTATTATCTCAGCAAAGGTGTTATAAGTGCAGAAACTATAAGTTGGAAAATTCCATCTCAATTCATTTGGTATATGAAGATCTCCTCAAATAGCAAACCTAAGTTTACAAATGGCTTAGCTATTTGACTGGACATCCCTCAATGTCGACTTCAAAGTTTTATACAACAATGTTGTTTTAATTCCACTCAATGTATAATTAATCTAATCTACTATACATATGAAAATAAATCAAGATAAACTTTCTTATATTTTGCACAAAACTAAGACTCCACAACCGCATTAAAACAATCTTGCCCGCTGTGAAAGATTTCTTTTCAAGGGACTAACTTATTCATTTCTTTTGATATTTAGGCCAAGTAAAAAAATGTTTATCGTCCGGATTTCCAAAAAAAAACGGAGCGTGCGGCCCTTTGTATTTGTTATTTTCCTACCAATTCTCCGCAGGCATGCAAAGGTGCTAAATAGGTCCCGCAAGGTCAGTTGCCTATATTGCGGACCGGGCATACCATGGTTTTATAATTATCCGCGCACTGCGTATCAAAACGCAGACAAAAAAACATGTTTTCACTTAGGATTTGCCCAGTAATCCCCCGAACAATCCTCAATGTTTATTTATTCGACTGGAATAAGTTATGTTACTCGAGAGAAGTACTGGGTAAGACTTGCCAGGAACGCCTGTGGCTTTTTATTTATATAGTTAAGGCTAGAACACCACAGCAAAAACCGTGTACAATCAATCCTGCCAGACGTTGCATCAAAAAACAGATCTTGATCAGCAAGAAGAAGAAAATATAATGATAAAGTGTCCGAAGACTACTGCAATGCTGATCAAATACAACGCTTGTCGAGGTTTATACGATATTTCGGCTGGCCAGTACCAGCCTTCTTCAGGTTTATTTTACAGTGGAGGTCACAAATGGATACAAGGCTTATATAAATTGTTAACTAGTATACCTAACAGGTAGTGAATGCTGCTCCGCTCAGTTTAAGGAAGTGTATTAGAAGAGAACCCACAGTAGCACTTTGGCAGGAAAAAATAGATTACTGGGTGATAAAAATGCCAAGGCGTTAGAAGGCCTACCCCGGGTCCTAAAGTTGCCTTAAGTTGCCTTAAGTTGCCTTAAGTTGGCCTTAAGTTGGCCTTAAGTTGCCTTAAGTTGCCTTAAGTTGCCTTAAGTTGCCTTAAGTTGCCTTAAGTTGCCTTAAGTCGCCAAAATTGCCTGAAGTTGCCTTAAATCGCATCAAGTCGCGTTAAGTTTCCACATTTTTTACCTCGATTTTGCTTAAGTCGCCTAAAGTCGCCTTAAGTTACCCAAAATTACGGCAACTTTAGGACCCGGGGTAGGCTTGTTAGATGAATATATTTTGTAGTTTTGGGGCTATCGTACGACTGAATCCTGTTTGACGGAGCTGTGGTGTGTAACTCGAAAGTTGTCACGATTTATTTTCATTTTGTCCCGACATATTAACGATCTCCCGGTAAATTCCCTGAGCCCACAGGCTTCCCAGACTCGACGTATATTTCCCGCGTATTAGTCTATTGGGTTGCCTGTGGTTTATCGATTAGTTTCATAACGATCTCAGAAGAGTTTATATAATTGCTCGGTGTGAATTCTTTTTTTCCGATTCCTACGAAACAAATCTTCAATAATAAAAGATTAATACTTAATGAAGTTGTGTGAGTGGTTTTTTGGCGATTTGGAGCCTTCTAAAGCAGTTTATTAGAATTCGAAATTTTGACCGTTGGCCGTAGCCTGCTATGCAGACGTATTTTTTCACTCTCGTAAATTCGAAGAAAAAAGTAACGTCTGTTTACCCCACAGGAAGCCCAAGCTCTGTTTATGTAAATTTAATTTTATAAGGGTTTGTATGGGAATTTTTAAATCTGGTTTTTCGATAAATATACTGTAATAAAGTGAATAAAACTTACCTGGTGTCTATGGTCTGTGTCTTGGCTGTGTCTGTGCGTAGTTTCAGCGAATTTGGGCCAATTTTGAATCCCTTACTCAACATACGTCACTTTCCAGGATATGGAAGGTAAAATCTGATTGGTCCATAACACAATGAGGTGTGCATATTGGAAACTAATTAAGCGCTCGGGTAAGCAGACGTTACTTTTTTCTTCGAATTTATGAGAGTGAAAAAATACGTCTGCATAGCAGGCTACGTACGTTAGCCGCGGCTCTAAAAAAATGTTCAAGGTAGGCAACTCGACCTCGCCAAAGCAGACTTACCTCAAAGATCACCCAAAAATCGGCACTTTTCTTCCTCGCTCGCTATTCAGCTTTCGGCACAGGAGGGAATAGTTATCAAGCAACATCTGACCAGAGATTTAGGAAAATCCATCAAATTTATCATCGCCAAACGGCCTCCTCGAGACCCAAAAAGCGCGACCTTCCAATGATCTGTAAGAACCAGAATGGCAAAAGCGGTACAAAATTTTCCCGACCCTACCCAAAACGATGCAAATCGCCTTTCTTTATGGGGGGACCCCCAAGCGTGAAATTATACGAAACTGGCGGTTACAGACTAATTTTGAATTTGGAACTCGCCAATCAGAGGACCAAGACAGTGGGCTGGGGTCTTCACCGAGTGTTATGACAGTTCTACGTGAGAAATTTTCGCGAGTTCCAAATTCAAAATTAGTCTGTAAACCGCCAGTTTCGTTAAAAGCCTAGTAATGGTCTCTGATTGGCGATATATTTGTTTCCGTTCCTCGGTCGGAAATATAATTTCACGCTTGAGGATCCCCCATGAAAAAAGGCGATTTGCATCGTTTTGGATAGGGTCGGGAAAATTTTGGACCGCTTTGGTCATTCTGGTTCTTACAGATCATTGGAAGGTCGCGCTTTTTGGGTCTCGAGGAGGCCGTTTGGCGATGATAAATTTGATGGATTTTCCTAAATCTCTGGTCAGATGTTGCTTGATCACTATTCCCTCCTGTGCCGAAAGCTGAATAGCGAGCGAGGAAGAAAAGTGCCGATTTTTGGGTGATCTTTGAGGTAAGTCTGTGCTTTGGCGAGGTCGAGTTGCCTACCTTGTATATTTTTTTAGAGCCGCGGCCAACGGCCCCAAATCGCCAAAAAACCACTCACACAACTTCATTAAGTATTAATCTCTTATTATTGAAGATTTGTTTCGTAGGAATCGGAAAAAAGAATTCACACCGAGCAATTATATAAACTCTTCTGAGATCGTTATGAAACTAATCGATAAACCACAGGTAACCCAATATACTAATAAGCGGGAAATATACGTCGAGTCTGGGAAGCCTGTGCTGAGCCTACCAATTCCCGACATTTTCTTAACGGGGAACTCAACCCCCAAAACAACCCAACGTCTTTACAAAGATGTATTCGAAAGAAATAGGTTCTGCTATTTTATTTTTCTGTGTTGCGCGTCTATGAGGAGAAAATTAGTCTACAAGTTCGATTTTCCGCTGAAAAATCTATATAGTGTGGCGGCCCAATTCAGTGCAAATTTCCCCATATCGTACGTCACACATACCAAGGAAAAACGATCACACCTCTAGCACAAAGAAAACACAATGGTCCGCAATTAGAAGCCGTTAGTCCCGCTATTCAATGTCGGAGACAGCATGGCAAAAATAATTTATTCCCCGAATCTGACGTCACAAATTACAAGACTTGAGCCGTCTATACATAGCGGACGTTGTGAGGAAGGTTTTCGGATTTTCTCTTGCTAGACGCGCAACACAGAAAAATTAAATAGCAGAACCTATTTATTTCGAATACATGTTTGTAAAGACATTGGGTTGATTTTAGGGTTGAGTTCCCCTTTAAGATTCCCGGCACAACAAACTGCTGTTCTCCCCGGTGAAGTTTAAACACCGGAAATCAACTGTAATTGAGAATGTAACTTGTAAATGCTAATTGTATTTTGAACCGGCTGCTTGACGGCAGTTTATCGAAGCCAATAGAAGAAAATTAGTTGCTGCTCACCATCTTGATAACGGGAGAGATCTTGCTCTTTGGAAAGTGATAGTTCACACAGAGTTAGAAAGAGTTCGCCTACACGTCTACACTTCAACAAATTCATGATTACACGAGGATTGCAAACACAGAAAGCATTAAAGAACGGTTGAACGTAAATGTGACGTGACGATCAGATCCGTGCAAAGCAGTGTGGTAAAAAAAAGACAATAGAAGTGATGCATTGTGGTAAAAAAAAGAAATCGAGATTTGGACCCGCTTACAGATTAGAACTGCTGCCTTGCTCGCTCGCTTCAGGCTCGCTCGCTGCGGCAGCAATTACGTGACTATGAGCGGAAATTAAAAAATCGATGACATATGTTTTATACAATAGTAACACATAAAAGGAAATTACGAAATAGGTTTGAAAAGATAGTGCAGATACGAGTAACAGCCGACAATAAAGATCAAACGGTGAAATTACATTTCATCACGTCTATTCATTTATTTTTATTCCTCAAGGGAGATTCTATTAAAGGACCCGATAGATTATAACAAACAATAAAAAAAGGAGGCGGCCTCAAAAAAGGAAGCGCGCGGGGACGATAAAGTTTTTTTTTACTTGGCCTTATGTATTTATTATTTTTGATATCGCTTGATTATTTATCATCACTGCAATCGGCACTGAATTTTGCTGAAAAGGTTTTTGATAATGTAGATGAAGACGAATCGGAATGGCCGACGCGATGAGGACAATAGACTGATTTGTTGTCCCAATTCAGATCATGTGACAGCTCTCCAGAGGATTCAGTGCTTTGTCTTCCAATTAGAGAAATTCAGAGGTTTCATTCACTCAGAAGTTTTATACATTTCCTATTGGTATAGGTGACTTAACTCTTTGTCGTCCGATCGTGTGTGAGCTCAATTGGTGAAAACCTGAGTGCTAACTCAACCCTCCCCCCTCAGTTCAAGTTTGGCTAGCCCGGGGTAGTTAAATACTGCTGACTTTTTAAGCCGAGGGCTCAAACTTTCTCCACAATGCCATTCGGGTGAATTCTACAAACTGGTCGACGGTAGGTATTGCAACTTCCAATGAAATCACAGGTAGCCCAAGCTCTAAATATCTAGCTAATACTTATAGCGTTTGTATGGGAATTTCAGCGAGCTAGAAATACGAAAGAATTAATGAATAAAATGCCTTACCTTGCTTCCATAGTGTATTACTTGCTGTCTGTGTGGTAACAGGGTTGGTATGAAGCGATTTTAGCGAGTTTTCATTTCCTCTGCTCCCCTTCCTAAGAAAAAAGACAAGGCAGCACACTAGTTTCGCGAGGGCCCGCCACTTCAACCGAAATATTTCAGTTCAAAATATTGTGGCTGCCACAATTCCTCCATAGAATCCCAGCAGAAAGGTTGCTCTTTCTTTTGAATGCGATTGCCACGCAATTCCAGCCTTGCGACGAGCACGAAAAAGCATTTTGTTTCTCCAAAGTGACGCTTATAAATTGGTAGAGAGCCTTGAACACGCTAGGGTAGACTGCCCGGCCGTCAAAGGCCGCTGGGTAACCGTCGAAAGGCTCCTGTGGTAACCGAGCCTTCGACCTAAAGTTAAGCCGCACGGGGTACCAGACCGGTGAATGTCGACAACAACAATTTTTTTAGAGAGCATTGAAAAAATGCAATTATGAAGAGCAACCGTTTTACCTTTTGCAACAGTATGCATCGATCTGTATTCAAAAGATTTGATCTGTACATGCACTTCGTGGGAACCCTGGTCGTAAATTTTGTTGTTGTCGACAATCGCCGGTCAGGTACCCCGCGCGGCTTAACTTTAGGTCGAAGGCTCGGTTACCACAGGAGCCTTTCGACGGTTACCCAGCGGCCTTTGACGGCCGGGCAGTCTACCCTAGCGTGTTCAAGGCTCTCTACCAATTTATAAGCGTCACTTTGGAGAAACAAAATGCTTTTTCGTGCTCGTCGCAAGGCTGGAATTGCGTGGCAATCGCATTCAAAAGAAAGAGCAACCTTTCTACTGGGATTCTATAGAGGAATTGTGGCAGCCACAACATTTTGAACTGAAATATTTCGGTTGAAGTGGCGGGCCCTCGCGAAACTAGTGTGCTGTCTTGTCTTTTTTCTTAGGAAGGGGAGCAGAGGAAATGAAAAATCGCTTCATACCAACCCTGTTACCACACAGACAGCAAGTAATACACTATGGAGCAAGGTAAGGCATTTTATTCATTAATTCTTTCGTATTTCTAGCTCGCTGAAATTCCCATACAGACGCTATAAGTATTAGCTTGATATTTAGAGCTTGGGCTGCCTGTGAATTACCCTGGGTTCCAGAGGTTAAATGATTTGTCTTTTGTTGGTAAATTCGGCGAGCCGCGCGGAAGGCAAAACAAATTCAACCTCTGGGCCAGGTCTGTTTGAATCTCGTTTTCATACAGAATAATGCGTCAGCTAAAAAAGCCTAGATTTTGATTGGCTAAGAGCAGCGCAAGCTATATTTGAAAATTGAAAGACCAGTGAAAAAAGTCGAAACACCAATTCAAATTACACTACCTTTTCACAAAGTCTTGAAACCAAAGATTCTGACGTTAAATGTAACCTAGCTTTGTACACACGTATTTCTTGCACGTAGTTGATAAAGAAAACTGCAGAGACTCACCAAGACTCCTAAAACTAGCTGGAGCTTCGATTACACCCCCAATGACTGAGATTTATAACCATAGCTTGGTGGAGACCAAGGTCCCAGCGACTTGGAAATGTGCTCGCCTAAGGACAACCCACAAAAAAGGCAACATCACCGAGAGAGAGAATTACCGTCCCCTCTCCATACTCTCCATCCCAAGCAAAATTATGGAACGTTGTGTCTCAGATAAGATTATAGAACACACAGTGCAGAACCATAATCTTCTCAGTCCACATCAATGGGCATACAGGGAAGGGCACTCAACTGAACTTCTGCTTGCACATATGACTGAGAAATGGCGTTCTGCTCTGGACCATCAAAAAGTCGTGTGTGCGGTATTCATTGATTTTCGTAAAGCATTTGACTCAGTCTCCCACACCATTTTACCATATAAGTTGCAGAGTTTTGGAATTATGGGCGATCTATGGGAATGGCTGTCTGATTACATAACTGAAAGGGTCCAGTTTGCTACAGTTCGTGAAGGTACATCCCAATCCGCCAATGTCACGTGGAGTACCACAAGGGTCTGTCCTAGGCCCTATTCTCTTCAGTTTGTATACGAATGTCTACCAGACACTATTGCCCAAATTGAAAATGCATACATTGAGATATATGCAGATGACACCACCCTATTCTGCATTGCCAATGATGTCGAGTCTGCTGTTAAAGAAACCAACAGAGCATTAGGACTTATAGCAAAATGGTGCATCAACAATGCCATGACATTACACCCTAAAATATGTGAAGCAATGCTTATATCAAGAAAGCGATTCGTAGGCCCCATTCCAGCATTAACAATTAACAACAATAACATCAAGATAGTCAACTCAACTAGATGCCTCGGAATTAACATAGATAATAAGCTGAACTGGACCATGCATCTTCAAGAGACAATAAAATCATTTGCCAAGAAACTTAATCTACTTAAAGCACTACGGTTTCTTCCATTGAGTAGTCTTGAGATATTTTACTTTAAAGTGATCCTGCCTTCCATCACCTATGGACTGATTATGTGGGGCAGTTGCAACACGACCCTCTTTCAAGATCTTGAGAGGATGCATGTTCGAGCTGCCAAGATCATCCACAGATGTGACTGGACCACTCCCAGTGCAGACGTCATCAACATGGCACACTGGAATCCGCTGTTCTGGAATTACAAATATAAGCTAGCAACGTTTGTTCACAAATCGCTCAACTCAGAGAAACTCCCAAAAAAACTCTTCACACTAAGAAACAATACACACTCTCAAAGAGGCGTTCATAGGCTAGTCATCCCACATCCACGTACAGATGCTATACGCAAGTCAATCACATACAGAGCATCCGTACTGTGGAACTACCTAGACGATCTCCTTAAAGACAAAAAACACTCGACCTTTAAAAAACTTGTCAAAAAGTATATTAACTCCATACCACTGCAACCAAATGTCAGGATCAACACTGATAAGTTCTCATACCACTAATGTTTTATTTATGCATGCCTAACTTATTCATGTTTACTCGTCCAAGTGTTTACTTATACATTAGACATCCGCCTGTCTATTTGCACAACAACTCGCTTGTTCATCTAATTAAGTTATTAGTCAATTAGTTAGTCTTTCAACTATTTAGTTAGTATCATTCCAATATCTTATAATGCAATAGTCATTCAATCAAAAAACTTCTAATTTACATAATCAATGAGGTTAGCTAGATTTCTTTATCGTTCCTTTTGTATTATCACGGCCACATCAGCTCTGAATGCTGCAGTATCGCCAATACCGTGTTTAAATAAATGCTATTATTATTATTATTATTATTAGAGAAAGGGGAAGTTTCGGGTGAAAAGTTTTCAATTTTAGTTCGCGCGCGCTGCTTACGCAATCATCATTCACTGCACGCCATTTCGAACATCGAGCGCGCGCTCAACGTGAGCGGTTTTGGACACGTGATGGGTATTATCCAATTACAGGCTGTTGTGAGCGTTAGCCAATGGCTATCGGTCTCCATATTTTGGATGAATAAATTAAGTTCAAACAGACCTGGCCCAGAGGTTAAATTTTGCCGTCCGCGCACTCGACAATCCTCGCGCCTTTACCAACAAAAGGCAAAATTAACCTCTGGAATCCAGGGTACCTGTGAATGAAATGTGCTCTAATTTTGGAGAAAAATGCCACTGTCAGAGAGCTTGAGGACATCATTAAGTCTGAGGACGGCTGAAAAGTACTTGGTTTGCTTTTAGTAGGCCTTGTGAGGGGATTTCACAGGGTTTTTCACAGGGTTTTTCCGTTGTGTTTGTGCTTTCAGACACAGGAAAAAATTCTTCAATGAAATCCTTGAAATCCTGCAGTTGGCAGTCTTTTACCCCTGCTCAACCTATTAGGATGTGTTTTTGTCACTTTAAAGCAACGGCTTCAGGCGCGGATCCAGAAAAAAATCTGACCGGTTTCCGACTTCCCAACTCAAACTCCAAAATTGGAAATTTAACTGAACCCCCTCTCCCTCTCTCATAGAGAGTTTTGATCGAATGTTAAGGTTACTAAAAAAATCTGGAAATTTTGACCGGTTTCCGTAAACCGGTGTAAACCGGTCTGGATCCGCGCCTGGGCTTGAATCCAAATCACCGCTCTTGGTTGTAGGGGCTACCCTACCGGAGTCCCTTCTGGAATTTTTGTCCATTACCCAGCATGCAATTGGAGGTGGGAGCAGGAAAATGTGGTCGAGTGAAATGCAGTGCAAACATCGGCGTGGTTCACCGTCGCTTGGTGTGTTTTGTGAAAACAAACCTGCTGGTTGGAAAGATTAAACAAGGTACTGTAACGACTGAGTGGTTACTTTGTATTTGCTCTTGATTTCAAGTGCGAATGGGAAGGTTTTTTCGAGCCGATTTTTAGCTCCTTAAAATTCGTGAAAATCGAAGAAACGAAACAATCGCCGCCAAAACAAATGAACTTTTCTCCATAGTGAAAGAGTCAAGCGATCCCTGTTCAGCTTTGACTTTGAAACCATACATCCCTTCGCATAATATCGCAACGTAGTCTTTCCAGCATGTCTAGACGTGATGCAATAATTTTTCTAGTAACGGACTAATGCGTCTCCTATTTACAGGCTCGGACGGTAAAGAGTTAAGAAAAAAAAATTAAATCTATAAATGTCTGGTCTTTTCTGCAGAATCAGCCTATTGGATATTCACTAAGTAACGAGTTATTTGGCCACGTTTTGTGATATAATTGTTTACCAGACAGGAGCTACAGGCAAAAATGTACTTCCCTAGCCTTCTCTTATTTCGACACTAATTCAGAACCAAACCCAAGGTTGGAGGGGATGGTTGAAAATTCAAGTTCATTGCAAAGATTTGTGTTAAGCACAGAATATCTATCTTCAAGTTGCTATGACTTCATTTTTGGGAGACATGTTGCTGATGAGTCCAGTCGTGTGATCAGCCACACCTTCTTGTTGTCCATAATTAGGATATTTGCTCTCCAACCATAGATAACCTGTAAAAAAATATCCTGTCCAAAATATAAGGTCATTTCACATGCAATTGACATTATTCAACTACAATGGATGCTAACATCCTGTAAAATAAGTTTGAGTGTAAACAGAAGAGGTCACATGATATGGGTAGGGTGGTGTTTAAGAGCGACTGTCCACTAATATCGAGCGAAATCAGAATATCGCGGCAAAAGATGAAAAAAAGTTTTTCTTCATATTTCGTTCAAAGATAGGCTTTGGTCAGTTAGTAAAGGTGCTAGGATTCTTTTGTTCAAAAATTTATTTAACTTTGAGAAAAAAATAAAAAAACGGTTGGCGGCCGGCGTGAGTCGGAGACAGCTAGCCTGATCATGAAATAAAAGTGATTTTCCCGGTCTCTCTAACCTTGCCCCGTACAAACGCTAAAGGAGCTTCGCATTTTTCGAATTCGGATATTTGTTTAGAAAGTATTGATCAACTGTTTGAGTGCAATAATTAGATTATAGCTTTATTCTCAAGATCCTGAGAGCCCACTTAAATACGCTGTAGTTTGCTCAAAGACAGCCCAATATATGGGTTTGTGCATGAAAATAGAAGATATGTAACAATGTATAAATAAACATACCTTTTTGCTTCTGTGGTTTTTCTTCTTCTTGGAGTGGTGAGTCGATGTGGATGAAAAACTCCCCCAAAACAGCCTAAAATGGTTGCAAGACAAGAAAAACAACAAAGGAAACAACATGGAAGCAAAATGGTATGTTTAGTTATACATTGTACGGCAATTTAAAAGGATACGATTTATAAAACTCCATACTGATCTTCTATTTTCATGCACAAACCCATATATTGGGCTGCCTGTGATTTGCTAATTTGAAAACCTTATTTCGGGGCACTTTTTTGAAAAATAAATTTTATATGTGGTATAATTCAGAATCCAATGAAGCTTCGTTTTTGATAAAAGTTAGCATTGTTCTAAAACATAATGAGAATTAGTTTGAGTTATTTTCTCAGTGCTCCACACGAGCGGTGTGAATTTCGACGAAATGACAACTTACTCTTCGACAATAGTGCAAAACTCGAGCAGAAACCTATTGAACCAGCAGTTTTTAACAATAAACATAACTTAAAATAGTTGAATTAACTTACCTTTTAAACCCATTGCTAGAAAATCGATTCTTACTAAGTTTTCTTCCTTCTAAGTTGCCCTCTTCAATTGTTATAATCCAAGGTCACAATTACCAATTAACTGTTCGGCAGGTCAGCTTCCAGACATGATGGAATAATAACGATTCTTGCATTAATCGAATGGCTTTTGACCGCTTAATACAGGAAATGCATTAAAAACACCTAGCTGCAAAAAAATACACTGTTTCGATTGCATTTCGTGTTTTTGTAGGCAGCAGTTACAAGAGCGGATCCAGCTTTATGCATGTCACACGCTCTGGTGTTTGCGTGGTCATGTCACGCGTTCTCGTTGGAGAGGGTGGGAGGGGGGATGGAGGAGAAGGGAGAGAGATGAAATAAATGGGGGGAGGGGGTTTACAAACCCTAGTTGGAAAAACATCACAGGGGAGTATTATCAAATTATTTATCCGGCTTATATCTCATTCGAACTTTCCCTAATAGTATTGTATACGCCTTCTATATACAGTCAATTGAGGCTGGCTGTACTTCTGATATGAATGGTAAACCGTTCATTGAGGTTTAATAACCAAATTCGGTACAGCGCAAAATAAATAAGAAACAAAACAATTAACATCCAACATGTCCAAATGGGTTGCTTAATGTCCTCGTCCGGGATACCGTAGAGGCAAGCTTTCCCCCCGCTCCACGGATTGTGTGTAGTCATGTAATGTGTGCATAACGTGAAAACTAGCAGTGCGAATGAAGAGCCGTGAAAACTAGGAAGCTAAGTTTTAGCTGCGAACGTATAGCCTGCTTGCAGGCGGTGGATGGTGTTTTTTCGCGCAGCGAACGGATCATCGAAGCGGCCGCCATATTGGCCGAGCGTGATTGAGACTTGGGATCGAATGACAAATGGAGGGGGAGAAGCAGAAAGGAAAGCTAAAGACCGCCTGCACGAAAACCCCTGGTTTCTGAATATCCGCCCACAACGCACATGACTTCCGTTATCTTAAAGACCCTATGTCCGAGCCCATGGTGCTTTGCGCCAATGTTATGATTAGTTTGTTTATCAACGGCCGCATAAATTAAAGGCCAGCTATTAGGCGAACTAAAATGCTCTCGATTGTTTATAAGTTTCATAAAAGAAGTACCCATACACTTTTTGATAACGAATTTCATAATTTCTACCGGATTAGAAACCCAATCGAGCCCACGAATTTTCTCCGGATGCTTCGAATATGATTTTAACAGTATTCGGCAGGAAGCCAGTTGTTCTGTCTTTAGATTCTAATTAGGTTTACGAGTGCGACTTTTCACAACTCTACAAGCAAACACATACTCTTGCTACCTTGTTTTCATGTTTCCAGTATTGCTTAGCTGTATTTGAAGATCTCTACTTTCCTTGCGAATGATATATTTTGAGTGTAAAATGAAATGTCGACTCGTACTCGCACTCGAGTCAAACTCACAGCGAAGTAACAGCTGAACTCGGCAGATTGGACTTTGACCCGCGATCGTAGTTTTGGTAGCAAGACTTTCTGGACCTACTGGAGGATGAAAAAAAAGGTTAAGGACATTGCTTTCTCTGCTAATAAAAATGCAAAACATATACAGATACGTCGTAACACCTCAGTGGAGCTTAGCCATGCGAAATTATAATTACGAATGATCTTGATGCCAGAAGTGGTTGCATGCTTTGTGCTTTGTATTTCCAACGAAGCCCGCCGGTCCATTAGTGCAGCAAATCCCCGGGAAACTCACGTAGTAGTCCTTTTGAACCACAAGTGTTCTCTTGTAGATCTAGAGAAAGTAAAATGTGGACTGCTGAAGGATTATTTGTCGAGTCGCTTCGCCTCGCTGTTTCGGTCCTTTCTCCGGAATTCCTCTACTCGCCACTCTAGAAATATTCGAACTAAACTTTCATTTTAACTGAAAGAATATATTCAAAAGTTAAGATAAAAGAAAGTCAGTTAAGCATATATACCTATGAATAATTACACGATGGCCCAAACAAGGGATGGATTTCGAAAGATTCGAGAGTCACATAACAACAACAACGTTCTTTCTGATTTTCGTAGCCTACGGAAATGATTTGCGCGCGCAAAGCACCATGGGCTCGGACACAGGGTCTTTAATTGACCAATAAGAGTCGACGTGTGACAGCCTGCCAATTTTGATTTGGTTTATGAAGCGTATTCAAAACAAACTTCGCTCGCTGTCAAATGCAATGCAAAATGTTGGTAAAATTGTCAATTGGTTCTCAGATACGGAAATTTTAATAAAACCAGCTATTTTTGTTCAAAGTTCTCCATGGAAAGGACTGCGACAGTACCACTTTAGAATATACATGTAGACAGTTCGGTTTTAGCTTGTTGCGTTCGCCCCATCAGTCTCAAAGAGTTTGCAAATCTTTCGATTACATACCAACATTACAAGATACTTCAAAAAGCCATAGATAGAGAGCAGTCCAGCACCGCAGCACGTAGGTTCAAGTCACTATAGATGGTGACTTGAGAGAAGGCAAGCGTGAAATCACGTGGTTGCATTGGAGGCCAACAATCTGACTTATGTAAAGGCACTTGTACGAGATCGGTAGTATTATTAGCAAAACCTGTTTATAAATACTATGTTCCACCTCCAATCGATTGTTGATCTTTGTAAAACAGCGTTTGAAAGTTTGTTTGCAATTCACTGGTCATTTAAGTGATATATCAGCACGTGACTGTTTCCTGCAAAACGCCTATTAATTGTGACCGCCGTTGAAAAACAAAGAAAGCGTTTAAGAACGATACATTGTTCCTGTAGTTGTTTTGTAGAAAATTACATTTCAGTCTGTTGCGGTGCACCTAAAGCCTGGTTTCCATGTGATCGTCCCGATCGCTTCGATCGCTTGATCTTTTGTTCTGCATATTAATTCACGCTTCGATTCACACCAAACAAAAAGTTCAAGCGGTCGGGGAGATCGGGACGATCATACCGATGGAATATCGACGACCAGGCTTAACGCATACAGCTGGAAAAAGGGAAAGTATCGAATCTGATAGCCAGTTATGATTATATTTAAAAGCAGGAGACGGCTGAAATTCAGGCTAATATGGAATATCAAACCACAAGTGTTATTCCAACACTCCTCAATGTAAAGTGAAAGTCGTGTCATTTCACACAACATCGTATAAACATCAGAGCTGTGAAACGGGAGAATTCGACAGTCCCGATCGTGAAGAGGGGTTTGCTCTTGTACAGGGAAGGACGATCTCAATTCCTTCCATTCCCAAAAGTTTCGTTACTGCAATACGGAATTGCCTAACGCGCCACGTGTAGAGTAAGGGATTAAGGCCCGAGCTGAAATAAGTCAGGGTGAGGGTAATATCTCTTGCCAAATGAAGCTTGGTGGACACTCGACAAGAAAAGCACTGTACCATTATAATATCGATTACTAGAAAAGGCAACCAACACGTTACAAAAACAACCAGGATCAGGACTATCGTTTTGGTCACTCGCTTCTCTCGTTCGATCAGCTTCTTGATTCTGCAAATCTCTTTTGTTTTGCTTTCATTCTTGGAAACATCCTGCTTGCTGCTTTGTGTATTTGACTTTTGAGTGATCTCGTTAGTGTGATGACGAATCGCTCGGTAAAACCCAAAGTAAGCCAAGAAGATGAATACACACGGAATACCGAATCCAACGCCGTAGAGGTAGAGCTGATAGGACGGAGTGCGCCAACCGCACACCGGTAGCATTGCAAGGTGTGCGGTCTGTAACCATATCGCGGCAATAGCTGCGGTAACACGATTCCTTGTAATCAACGATTGGTAACCAAAAGGGTCCTTGACTGCATAGTAGCGAATTATGGACATGGCTGTTAGGTTTAACAAGGACGACGCACCAGACACCACGGCGAAAACATAATGAGCGAAAAAAAATTCATCCTTTCGTTTCCAGTACGTCGATGCGAGTAGCGGTTCTGTGAAGGCTCCCATGAGCAAATCACTGACAGCAAGATTCACCATAAAGTAGTTTGCAGGTCGGCGCAGTTGTCCGTACGGATCTTTACCAAACGCTACACACACCAGAAAGTTTCCCAAGACAGTGAAGATTGATATGACGATATAAACAATCGCGCTGCCAAGGGAGCTGTTGAACCAGTAGCCTTCATAAAACATCGTCCTCGGCTGCCGTGGAGCTTAGACTGACTGAAGAGGATTAATCGAAGCTTGTCTTTAAAAAATCAATAAGTGAAAATTTAAAGCAATGAGACATTCAATAGCTTAGATGACTATCGCGTTACGAAACTTAGACACCGACCTGCGTAGACTAGAATCGGTTTCCATGAAGCAAACAAAACATTATGGCAGGCTTGTTGCAGGTGTTTCAATAGTGCAGCACTCAAAACACTAATGAGCTGTTGGAAAACCAAAGACAAGAATTTTAAATTACACATCAGACAAGATAAACGGGCATGAATAACTGTGAATAACTTTTAATATTAGAACGTTTAATTCATTACAATCTCTAATCATATGCGGCACGGCTGCGTCTGTAAAGAAGTTGGTAGAAGCTGAACATGTAATTTCAATCTCCACTACGTACGTACATAATTATTTTATTATCTCAGCAAAGGTGATATGTTATAAGTGCAGAAACTAAAAGTTGGAAAATTCCATCTCAATTCATTTATATGAATATCTCCTCAAATAGCAAACCTAAGTTTACAAATGGCTTAGCTATTTGACTGGACATCTCTCAATGTCGACTTCAAAGTTTTATACAACAATGTTGTTTTAATTCCACTCAATGTATAATTAATCTAATCTACTATACATTTGAAAAGAATCAAGATAAACTTTCTTATATTTTGCATAAAACTAAGACTCCACAACCGCATTAAAACAATCTTGCCCGCTGTGAAATATTACTTTTCAAGGGACTAACTTATTCCGGCATTTCTTTGGATATTTAGGCCAAGTAAAAAATATGTTAATCGTCCGGATTTCTAAAAAACGAAGCGTGCGGCCCTTTGTATTTGTTATTTTCCCACCATCGAATTCTCCGCAGGCATGCAAAGGTGCTAAATAGGTCCCGCAAGGTCAGTTGCCTACATTGCGGACCGGGCATACCATGGTTTTATAATTATCCGCGCACTGCGTATCAAAACGCAGAAAAAAAACATGTTTTCACTTAGGATTTGCCCAGTAATCCCCCGAGCAATCCTCAATGTTTATTTATTCGACTGGAATAAGTTATGTTACTCGAGAGAAGTACTGGGTAAGACTTGCCAGGAACGCCTGTGGCTTTTTATTTATATAGTTAAGGTTAGAAAACCACAGCAAAAACCGTGTACAATCAATCCTGCCAGACGTTGGATCAAAAAACAGATCTTGATCAGCAAGAAGAAGAAAATATAATGATAAAGTGTCCGAAGACTACTGCAATGCTGATCAAATACAACGCTTGTCGAGGTTTATATGATATTTCGGCTGGCCAGTACCAGCCTTCTTCAGGTTTATTTTACAGTGGAGGTCACAAATGATACAAGGCTTATCAGTATAAATTGTTAACTAGTATACCTAACAGGTAGTGAATGCTGCTCCGCTCAGTTTAGGAAAGTGTATTAGAAGAGAACTTACAGCTAGTAGCACTTTGGCAGGAAAAAAATAGATTGCTGGGTGATAAAAATGCCAAGGTGTTAGATAAATATATTTTGTAGTTTTGGGTCTATCACGTCTACGTACACTTCAACAAATTCATTATATTTTTACACGAGGATTGCATACACAGAAAGCATTAAAGAACGGGTTGAACGTAAATGTGAGGTGACGATCAGATCCGTGCAAAGCAGTGTGGTAAAAAAAGACAATAGAAGTGATGCATTGTGGTAAAAAAAAGAGATTTGGACCCGCTTACAGATTATAACTGCTGCCTTGCTCGCTCTCTTCAGGCTCGCTCGCTGCGGCAGCAATTACGTAACTATGAGCGGAAATTACAAAATCGATGACATAATATGTTTTATACAATAGTAACACATAAAAGGAAATTACGAAATAGGTTTGAAAAGATAGTGCAGATACGAGTAACAGCCGACAATAAAGATCAAACGGTGAAATTACATTTCATCACGTCTATTCATTTATTTTTATTCCTCAAGGGAGATTCTATTAGAGGACCCGATAGATTATAACAAATAATAAAAAAAGGAGGCGGCCTCAAAAAAGGAAGCGCGAGGACGATAAACATATTTTTTTTACTTGGCCTTATGTATTTATTATTTTTGATATCGCTTGATTATTTACCATCACTGCAATCGGCACTGAATTTTGCTGAAAAGGTTTTTGATAATGTAGATGAAGACGAATCGGAATGGCCGACGCGATGAGGACAATAGACTGATTTGTTGTCCCAATTCAGATCATGTGACTGCTCTCCAGAGGATTCAGTGCTTTGTTTTCCAATTAGAGAAATTCAGAGGTTTCATTCAGAAGTTTTATACATTTCCTCTTGGGATAGGTGACTTTAAGAGCGACTGTCCACTAATATCGAGCGAAATCAGAATATCGCGGCAAAAGATGAAAAAAATATTTTCTTCATATTTCGTTCAAAGATAGGCTTTGGTCAGTTAGTAAACGTGCTGGGATTTTTTTGTTCAAAAATTTATTAAACTTAAAAAATATATTAAAAAACGGTTACGGCCGGTGTGAGTCCGAGACAGCCTGAAATAAAAGTGATTTTCCCGGTCTCTCTAACCTTTCCCCGTACAAACGCTAAAGGAGCTTCGCATTTTTCGAATTCGGATATTTGTTTAGAAAGTATTGATCAACTGTTTGAGTGCAATAATTAGATTATAGCTTTATTCTCAAGATCCTGAGAGCCCACTTAAATACGCTGTAGTTTGTTCACAGGCAGCCCAATATATGGGTTTGTGCATGAAAATAGAAGATATGTAACTGAATGTATAAATAAACATACCTTTTTGATTCCATGTTGTTTTCTTTGTTTTTCCTCTTCTTAGAGTGGTGAGTCGAGGTGGATGAAAATCTCCGATCCCCAAAACAGCCTAATGATGTTTGTCTCTGGTCTTGGCAAAGTTACACTATTATTGCTTCTCATGCTGCGGTTTGGTTGTTTTTGTAGAAATACATCATCGAATTCTTCAGTGATATGAACTGTTCTTACAGTACGAATTCTGTAAGCTGTCTCTTGTACATGGTCTCTAGGGTGTCCCATCCAGTGCGTTGTAGTACTTCTTCAGTGCTAGTGTCCCAGGGGAGCCTATATATGATACGACCAGCTCTAGCATGCAGTTTTTCCAGGTTGCTGAAGTGTGTATTATTGCATGATCCCCAAATTGTCAGTCCATACGAGATAGATGGCATATATAATCACCTTCATATAGAAATCCTCTCACTGCTTTTGAGGAAGAAACTGCATGCGTCGAAGGAGACTAAAACTTTGCTACATTGGCAGCATGGTCGGACCAGGTCAGCTTATTATCAACCTGTACGCCCAAGAGCCGTTCTGACTTTGACCAATAAATTGATGTTATTATCGCCGAGCTTCAGAACTTGGATAGCTCCAATGAATGGTTTCCTATTCATTATCATTGCCTTGCATTTATCTGGGTGCGGGACTAACAAATTTTGTTCACATCATTGATCTGCATAAAGAACTTTTCACGGTCAAAAGTGAAATCAACAACTTTTCTCTAATTAGCTAGCGGCGAAATGCGTGTGCCCTAACCCAATACTTTTTTAAAATAACCCCATAACAGCTGTTGAAGTTTGCAAAAATAGGCGAAAAGCAAGCCAGCTTTGTTCACAACCGAGATATCGTGCACTAAATAAAAGCATCAGACTAGAAGTCTGCGAAGCGGCATAAGAGGAGGGGACGGGGGTCCCTCTTTTCTCCTCTCAGTCTTTACCAAACACCCCTCCCTTTACTCCTCTTTTAGGCTATTTGCATGATTATGTTTGTCGTCAATGAAACCTGGAATCCTGCCAACGATACAAACTGCAACAAGTGCTAGTAAATATAGGCTTTTCGCCTAATTTGATGCCATTCGGCGAAGGCCCTAGCCTGCTTGCAGGCTCTGGTTGATTTGGGGCTATTGGTTGATTTGGGGTTCTTGAGGTGGGAGAGAGGAGGGGTAAAGGGGGCAAAGAGAAAGAGGAGGGGGAAAGTACAGTCTGCGACAAGATCCTGTGTTTTTGAAATTCTCGTTCGTCCACAGGGTCTTGTCGCAGGCTCTCCTTTCTCTTTCTCCCCCTTCTCCCTCCTTTCTCTCACCACAGGGTCTCCAAATCAACCAGAGCCTGCAAGCAGGCTACCAAGGCCCCAACTGCGCGCTCGTGAGACAACTTGTCTAACGTTTAAAAAAAAAACAGATTAACAATAGCAACAACAATAACGACAACGATGACAATAACATCAGTGCGATTGATCAGTGGCAATGTTATAAGGTGGCTTTTCATGATCATTCACGGATAGACCTACAATTTATCATCTTTATCCGAGAGGACGAAAGGGTCTAACTATTTGTGGTTTGAAATTTGAAATTTGATGTTTTGCGAAGACATTACCTTTTATCATGATCGAATATGACTAATCATGCTCGACTTTACAAAACACAATATATACTCAATCGCGTTCGAAATTACAGACTCGTTCTTTGTCGCTGCTAAGTTGGCGGTGTGTGTTAGTAAGTGCGCGGTGTGTCAGAGGAAGGATGAGAAGTCGAGGGTGTCATCACCTTTGCCCTGATCATTTGCACACGCTTGCTAACACCGCTCAGCTGAAGTGTACCTAACTGGCTAATGTGATATACTAAATTGTTATTTGTGCGGCAGTCAGACTCCCACCGGCTGTTGAAGCAAACTGAAGCAAATCATTATATAGCTAAGTCGCGAGCTATGATTGGTAAATTTGCTTCCCGTACGCACCTTCCACCCACTTCCGGTCTCAAAGAAAATGAAGAAACTATATAATAAAAATGTTATTAACCTCGTTTGCTCGGCGCGCTTCGCGCTTGGACCATAAAAAGGGGGAAAACTCGGTCCATGACTTACGGTACGGACCGAGCAAACGAGGTTAATAAGAGGTAAATATAGTTGTCAGCATTGTGTTCAAATAAAGTGATGGGTCTCTATAAAGGGCACATCAACATTTACGTAACCCAGGTGCTTTCCTGAACTTCGTGTATTTTATCTATCGTATTAATTCCAGCTTGGCTACCATTTTTCTGGTCACTATAAAATGTATACGAAGACCGTAGTGATTTAGATATTTCACAGTGCAACGACTTCCATCGGAGCCATAGAATTTGATTGGCTCGAATCTTTGAATTATTGCCTCGAGAGCTAACGAAGGCTGGATGTTTTGTTGTAAACTCGTACTGTGCACAATTAGCTGGTTAGTATCAGGTACCTGTAAAAAAACACAAATGTACAGGTTTCATCGGGAGAAGATGTCACAGTCGGTTTAAAAAAATTGTATGCTCGTCTCAGATACTATCTAAAGTCAGTTGTAAAGTAGATAATCAGAAAAAGAGAAATATTTCATCAGCAGTGCAACAATAAATATGTTACATCTTATCGAGTTTTAATATTTCTTCTGTAATCTGACAATGAGTAACAGGAAAAATCCAAAATTGTCCAATCACGGGATAGTTCGAATGAGATATAAGCCGGATAAATAATGCTCCCCTGGAATTTTTTCCCCACTAGAGTTTGTTAAACCTACCCCCCCCCCCCCCCCCCCCCCCTTCCCTCCCTCCCACCCTCTCCAACGAGAGCGCGTCACATGACCACGCAAACACCAGAGCGCGTGACATGCATAAAGCTGGATCCGCTCTTGTAACTGCTGCCTACAAAAACACGAAATGCATTCGAAACAGTGTTTTTTTTGCAGCTAGGTATGTTTTTAATGCATTTCCTGTATTCAGCGGTCAAAAGCAAGAATCGTTATTATTCCATCATGTCTGGAAGCTGACTGCATGCGCTGACTATACGATGAACGGAAAATACTATGTACTGAATAAGGCCGAATGGAGAATGACAAAATTGAGTCCGCAATTAAGTGCCTTTATTTGTCAATAGAACAACAACTTTAAATATTTCAACTGAGCACACAGCGTGCTGTGGTCACCATTAAAGCACTGTCATTAGCCAATCACCTGCTTGGATTTTGTACCATGCACATCATTAGCCAATCACCTGCTTGGATTTTGTACTGTGCACATTATTAGCCAATCACCTGCTTGGATTTTGTACTGTGCACATCATTAGCCAATCACCTGCTTGGATTTTGTACTGTGCACATCATTAGCCAATCACCTGCTTGGATTTTGTACTGTGCACATCATTAGCCAATCACCTGCTTGGATTTTGTACTGCGCACATCATTAGCCAATCACCTGCTTGGATTTTGTACCGTGCACATCATTAGCCAATCACCTGCTTGGATTTTGTACTGTGCACATTATTAGCCAATCACCTGCTTGGATTTTGTACCGTGCACATCATTAGCCAATCACCTGCTTGGATTTTGTACTGTGCACATCATTAGCCAATCACCTGCTTGGATTTTGTACTGTGCACATCATTAGACAATCACCTGCTTGGATTTTGTACTGCGCACATCATTAGACAATCACCTGCTTGGATTTTGTACTGCGCACATCATTAGCCAATCACCTGCTTGGATTTTGTACTGTGCACATTATTAGCCAATCACCTGCTTGGATTTTGTACTGTGCACATCATTAGCCAATCACCTGCTTGGATTTTGTACTGCGCACATCATTAGCCAATCACCTGCTTGGATTTTGTACTGTGCACATCATTAGCCAATCACCTGCTTGGATTTTGTACTGTGCACATCATTAGCCAATCACCTGCTTGGATTTTGTACTGTGCACATCATTAGCCAATCACCTGCTTGGATTTTGTACTGTGCACATCATTATCCAATCACCTGCTTGGATTTTGTACTGTGCACATCATTAGCCAATCACCTGCTTGGATTCGTACTGTGCACATTATTAGCCAATCACCTGCTTGGATTTTGTACTGTGCACATCATTAGCCAATCACCTGCTTGGATTTTGTACTGTGCACATCATTAGCCAATCACCTGCTTGGATTTTGTACTGTGCACATCATTAGCCAATCACCTGCTTGGATTTTGTACTGTGCACATCATTAGCCAATCACCTGCTTGGATTTTGTACTGTGCACATCATTAGCCAATCACCTGCTTGGATTTTGTACTGTGCACATCATTAGCCAATCACCTGCTTGGGTTTTGTACTGTGTACACCATTAGCCAATCACCTGCTTGGGTTTTGTACTGTGTACATCATTAGCCAATCACCTGCTTGGATTTTGTACTGTACACGAAGTTGAACTATGAACTATGAACTATGAACTACTATGAACTATGAACTATGAACTACTATGAACTATGAACTATGAACTATGAACTATGAACTATGAACTATGAACTATGAATATCTAACGAGACCTGAAACAACCATGGGGGCTGATCAAAGCCAGGTCCCGGCTAATCCACAGATCGAATTGGAAGTTGGAACGCGAGTGCATTTAGAAGGTTTTCAAGACCTCTAAATTACTTTGTAATAGGGCATAGGAGAACCATCTATATTTATTCTATAATTGAATACAAAACTCGATCTACCTGGAAAGAAATTTTCGAGCGTACATCATAACCATTGTTTATAGGAATCTTTAGTGTCACATTGGCAACGTGGACACGAGACTAAAGGCTCCACGACAATACCTATTTAAAGTGGACGCCATTTATACAATGGGTCTATGAAATGGTACTTATATTATAAATATTCCGCCAACTTTAGACGCCTACCTGGCATCCATTACTGGGACCTTTTTAACAGTAATTTCACTAGCTCTAGACGCCTACCTGGCACCCATTACTGGGACCTTTTTAACAGTAATTTCACTAGCTCTAGACGCCTACCTGGCATCCATTACTGGAGCCTTTTTAACAGTAATTTCACTAGCTCTAGACGCCTACCTGGCATCCATTACTGGGACATTTTTAGCAGTAATTTCACTAGCTCTAGACGCCTACCTGGTATCATTACTAGGACCTTTTTAGCAGTAATTTCACTAGCTCTAGACGCCTACCTGGCATCCATTACTGGGACATTTTTAGCAGTAATTTCACTAGCTCTAGATGCCTACCTGGCATCCATTATTGGGACCTTTTTAACAGTAATTTCACTAGCTCTAGACGCCTACCTGGTATCATTACTAGGACCTTTTTAGCAGTAATTTCACTAGCTCTAGACGCCTACCTGGCATCCATTACTGGGACATTTTTAGCAGTAATTTCACTAGCTCTAGATGCCTACCTGGCATCCATTATTGGGACCTTTTTAACAGTAATTTCACTAGCTCTAGACGCCTACCTGGTATCATTACTAGGACCTTTTTAGCAGTAATTTCACTAGCTCTAGACGCCTACCTGGCATCCATTACTGGAACTTTTTAACAGTAATTTCACTAGCTCTAGACGCCTACCTGGTATCCATTACTGGGACCTTTTTAGCAGTAATTTCACTAGCTCTAGACGCCTACCTGGCACCCATTACTGGAACCTTTTTAACAGTAATCTCACTAGATCAAACACTCGTACTTGGATCTCCAGATGTCGCGCGCTGTTCGTTACGTAGAGAGACCAATCTTTTTTGTAATTATTTATTGTTTCTTACTTTATTTATGTACTGTCTTTCTAATTTTAGCGTTAAGGCATTGTACATTGTGCCTTTTTTTATTTGGAGGACTCATTTTATGTGTTTTTCACCTGTTTTTCACCTATGATTTGAATGTCACAAATTATGGTAATTTGGCTCCCTTCCCCCTCCCCTCCCCTCCCCCTCCTAACTCTCCTCCCCCTTCCTCTCCCCCCTCCCTCCGGCAGAGGCTGTTTTCAGGACTCGTAACATTTTCCTCCAGAACTCTCTCATTCCTCTAGCACTCATTCAATCACCCAAGCACTTATTAGTCTCTTCTCAACTGACAATAGTCGGCTGCTACATGTTTCGTTCTCTGTATATCTATACTGTTGGAAACATAATTTTAAAAATGGCTAAAAAAATGGCTAAGGTTCATTATATTCCTGTTTTGACCAAATACCACCACAGTACCGACACTACTGAAGTTACCGCTTGCACGTCAATCTTGTTGTTTTCCACTTTGCGAACCAATCGTTTTGCGTAAAGCCTTCACTTGTCCGTTTTCCTCTGACGTCAGTGAACGATATGAATTTATTATTTTCTTTCGCTCAAGCGAAAATACATCGTGTTAATCGCTCACTCGAAAAGCGAACTCTGAACAGAGCAGAGGCTGTCGCTGGTGTAGTCATAAATACACACATAGTTAACCAATTTAGCACGGAAAAAATCAAGACAACATGGATCGTTTAAAAAAAATTCGAAATGCCATGATGCTGTCTTTAAAGATTTATATTTCAAACTCTGGCGACGGCTATCACCGCGATGAAAACCAAGCGGCTGACAGCCATCAGACCGCTGTAACCCGGCCATCAACCCCTTTTCCAAGATTACCTATTTGTCAGACGATGAATACAAAAAGACAGAAGAAAGCACCTGTGATTTTCATCTTTGACGAAGAAGGCACTCGAGTCATGAACGTCAACGATCAGGAAAAACGCCACGGGACAGAAAATCTGCACAGCGACCGAACATACACTGGATCGGCTAACGAAGCGATGGCAGTGCTACGACCAAGAAAAGGTAAGGATATTTTCAGCTTCGACGAAGAGGAGATCTTGAAGCTAACCCGTGATCACATGATGGCCATGGATGAAAGAGGACGGTTGAAAGACAAACAGGGATACCTGCGACAGGGAGATGTCGTTCAAGACAAAGAAGATGGAGATTCAGAGCTGTATTGGAATGGCCTGAATAAGCCACCTTGGACAACAGGAGAGAAGAAAAGACGAGAGTGGAAACTGAAATCACCTCTGTTTCAAATTGAATACGATGAGAGAGATATCTACCAAGAGCAATGGTCGAATTGCCCTCGTGAACCACTCAGTGTATCAGAGCTTCGACAAAAACTAGAAGAGAAAAGACGAGAGCTAAAGCTGGCCCAGAAATTGCATTTACTGCAAGTTGAACAAGCCGAAGTCAAAGACACCCACCAAGAACTCACCCACCAAGAACTGTGGTGGAAGGACATCCACGAACCGCTGTGTGTCTTCGAGATGTTACAAGAGCGAGAAAGGAAAAGACAGGAGGAAATAAACGGTCTCTAAGGAGAAAAATAAGGCGGCACACATCTTTGGAATATTATATTTGATACGAAAGTTGACTGATCAACTTGAGTTTAAAATTTCAAACCCTCAGGCCTAGGAATATCATGCAGTTATTGTGAACGTTATGTTTGTTCTTGCCGAAGAAGAAACCATTCTATACTCCAGCCAGCACACTTGGAATCTTAAAATACGATTTATTGAGTCAGAACCATGCCTAAAGTATAAAGAACTAGTTTTCGATGAAACGTGTGACTCGTACAAACAGTATTTGGTGTTTTCATTTCGTACATGTTCTTTAACCTGAGGCAAAGCGGCTATTTTCAAATATAGTGTCAAGGGCACCCAACGAAGTTTTCGGTTAAAAAGCTGTTCGGGAGAGTAAGTTAGCCTAAAACTTTCGGATTTGAAAAAATGTCCCTAGCAAATTGTTTTCTGAAATACTGGCTAGAAAATTTGTTTTCAATTCCTAGAAAATTATAGAAGAAAAGAGAGACTAAAAGGTTTCCCCTAAAATATTCGTACGTTTTCGTCTGATCAATAGAGTCAGAACGATCCGGAAAAAAGCATTGGTTGGAATGGAAAAAAATCACATATTATCACAAATCATTTAGTGAAGCGGCCACCTAAAGTTTTCGAGAACACATTTTCATTCTCTAAGAAATTCTGACATCTAAACTCCGAAAGAATAAACCTTTAGCATGCAAATGGGGTCACCTAAAAGAATTGCCTAAAGGAAAAAAGAACCCCTAAAAAATTCGTACCTCCACAAAACTTTGCAACATGAAGTTATACTTGGGCTAGAAAATTCTTGTTTATGTTCTAGACTACTAACAAATTCGTAGGCCGGGAATATTTTGCCATAGTATTTTCGGGTGACGCGATTTCCACCTAGAAAATCCGAACAGCTAATAGCTTTCTAGAATACGTCAAAAGACATAGTAGGCGCCTTAAAATGGCTAGAGGAGCTGCATACAACTGGTTTCAAACGAATTGGGTGCCCTTGTAGTGTTTATGTTTTTCAGAAATAATACAGTGTACACATGTTTGGCTATATAAAACACTAGAAAAACTTATTTCATCTTTGAATTGGTAAAGCGCCCTATGTTTACAGATATGGATTAGCTACAAAAATGTTCACTGATCTATATACTCATTTCATTGTTGTAAACTGGTCAGTCCGATCCCTATCATTTTTTTGATTTGACGAAAAATTGAAAATTGCTGCATGTTTCTGAAAAAAGCGATTGATTGTAAAACCATTTCCTCAAAAGAAATTGATTCTATTTTTCACATTCCTGCTGTGCCGCTGGAGTAAACGTGTATTAAAATATAACTTTCATTTACTAATATTTCAGTGCTAGAATCAAATACAGCCAGTTTTGTACAAAGCAGGAAATGCTTCTCTTTCCAACATATTGCATGTTCCTTTTCGTTCCTCTTATTTTATACGATGCTTGGTTTGTGTTTTCAAGCGTCCGATCAATTTTGTAATGATTTTACGAAGTTCATTCACACCCCCACTAACCACCCTCATTGAAATATTGTTCCTTAGGAATTATTTGTGTGTGTTTGATAATGTAAAGAAGATTGGTTTTCGGTGCATTCCTTTAGCTTGATTCCATACATTCGCTCGATCTTCAAGTTACCGCGCAATGGATTCCTTGCAGGCGGTGGAATGATTTTCCAAACTGATTATATTTTCATTTCGTAAATGCACAGGTATCCCAAGCTTACTATGAGTGGCTCAAAACATATAGTGAATGTACAGAATTCGTACGTGTATCAAAGAAATAAAATCCCGCTTGAAACTTCACTCACTTGTTCTTTGTGTCGTCCTTTATCTCTGATGAAATTTTGATATTTTTTTTATTCCCACCAGTAAGAAAGAAGTACTCTACATTAAACTATTATATAAATAACGTGATGGAAGCGTCACACGTCGATTTTTTTCACGAGAAACAAACGATAGTCCCTGAGACACAAAAGATAATGTAGTAACCGTACGAACTCAACGAAACAATATAAATATCTTAAAAACTATATGAGACTTTGCAATTTCAGCTATAAAGGTGAAGCAGGAGTTCATTACTAGTAATGGGCTCCTGGGTGAAGTAATTATAATACGGGCAGAAATGTCTTGCATGAAGCACGATGTTGCATGTATTGCCACCCACTCGACTCGAGCAACTTGCCACGCAACAAATTTCCATATTGCAAGTTGCAGCAACATGTTGCAGAAAGTGGAGGTGACTTGTACTTTTTGCATGTTTTTGGTTTTGTTGCTCGTATTACCACTGGAGCTGCGACGTATTGCGCAACAAGTCTAGAAAGAACGCTTGAGCTACCATCGGTCCCTACCTCCGGGGCACGACATCGAGCTTCTTGGTCGCATTGTCCTCGCTCCATAGACCATACTTTACATACGAAGCGTTTGTTTTTGTTAGCAGTTATGTGGAAAAAATACAATTCATATAATAAGAAAGACATTCTTTACTTGCTTGTAGTCCACTGAATCGCTTTAAGAATGCAAAATTATCAAATACAACCTTCCTGTTCATCGATAATCCAACTCTGAGTTGTTCGACGTCTGATTAGATTGTATTGTGATGTATGAAAGACAAAATTAAACCGGCTGCTGACCAATTTCTTCGAGGCAAGCGCAAAAAGGATCTAGTCCCCCAGTCCCAGGGTAAAAACTGGCTACAAAAATGTGCAAATCTCGTGGGATGCCGCGTATGTCTCTGGGGTCAGTCACCCCCCAGGATGGCCGCTGAAAAGTCCATAGCGTCTTTGCATCTCGATCTCCAAGGAGTCATTTGGTGGTTTCCAGAATTGCTTCATTGCTTACTAGCTTAATTTTGCGAGTTGTGACAGGTTTAGCTACTTCCGCTTCCTATATTTTCACGCAGAGTGAAAAAATCCTCTAAGTTGAACGAGCGCCGGTAAAACTATTCACTGTTTTCCAGATTTCGTTTTCTGAATCCCAATTCATTTTCAGGACGCACAAATTAAACGAACACAAGTGAACTGAACTGTGAACTCGCTGCTGGTAACTAACGCAGAAGTTGAATTGACTCCTTAAACAAAAACGAATGAAAAGTCCGAAGACTACAGCAAAGCTGATATACAACGTACATGTAAAAATCTAACACAAAGCACTACGGTTAGCTAGGCCTGACACGAAAAGCGCTCGGACCAGATTGCAGCCATAGACAGCTATTTCGTTCTTATTAGAACTCGTCAGTATGGCATAGCAAACAGTACGCAGGCTTCGGTACCACTGCACCATCGACCCGGACTGAGCTAAAAAGCATCTAGTTTCGAGCAACAGAAATGCTTGGTTATCGGGTCACACGTCATTACGTGTGGCGAAAAATTAAGCCAAAAACCAAGGAAATCTGAACTAAACGTGTCAGTGCCTTGCGAGAGATATAGTTATGCTGGCCAGACCAGCTTTATAAATGATGACAACAGGAATAATCGGATATATATAAGACCTACGGTACAAAAATCCATAATAGAAAACACATAAGCAAATACCGTGTACAAAAATCCTGTAAAAATACGTTGGATCCGAAGTGAGGACCTATGCAGCCAAAAATATAAACAATAACGAATGAAAAGTCCGAAGACTACAGCAAAGCTGATATACAACGTAAAAATCTAACACAAAGCACTACGGTTAGTTAGGCCTGACACGAAAAGCGCTCGGACCAGATTGCAGCCATACTAACGCCCTGCATTAGACCAGATGAATTTAAACTTTAGATCCCTCTTAAGTTGAAGGCAACTCCAAAACAGCTCCTTATTCCTTTGGGTTAAACTTTCTCCAATAAATATCTTATTCTCTGAGATTCTGCCAAGACCCAGATCACTTGTGTTGAAATCATTCAGATTCTTTCTAGCACTGTATACTCGATCTCTGACATCCCTTCTCACAAACTTGGCAATGATCGCTGGTGGATGGTTAACATTTGATGCTCTTTGGGTAGACGATGGTAGTCGGTGGCTCACTGAAATATCATTTTCTTCAACCTTCACTTGAAGTAGAGAAGCAATAGAGATGACAAGTTTGTTGGTATCCTCACCTGGCTGGAATGGAATCTCTCTGAATTCTAAACATTCCCTTCGGGAGTACTGTTCTTGGAAGTCCAACGCTTCTTTCTGTTGATTGAGCTCGTTATTAAGTTTCGAAACTTCTGACTTCAGTATCTTATTTTCGGCACTAATTTCTTTGTTAACTTCTTGCATTTTCTGTAGTTCCTTAAGAAACACATCATACTTGTGGCTGATTAAATCCATCGATTTCGTAATCGGTTCCAGCTTTTTGTCAAACATCTTTTCAAGCATGTTTTCAAGTTCCTCTCTTTCCGCAGACATGGTAAAACGGTCTAATGGAATTATTTAAAACAAAGTTTGGCTAATTTACGTCAATATAACAGAACATAGTACGAACGTGAGGCATATTAGAATCCCGGAACGGAGCGTTAAAATTATCCGCCATCTTGTTGTATATATATACTAGGGGAGCAGAGAATGAAAGTCACCGCGCTACCGGCCACTCCTAAAGACTGCTAATAATTCTTCCCTTTGGTTATTACTAAGAGGATTTCAAATGAAAGTGTATTTCATCTTCAATCTCATGTGGCCCGAGTGAAAGCCCAGATGGGCTCTTGTTGAGAATGTAACTTGTAAATGCTAATTGTATTTTGAACCGGCTGCTTGACGGCAGTTTATCGAAGCCAATAGAAGAAAATTATTTGCTCACCATCTTGATAACAGGAGAGATCTTGCTCTTTGGAAAGTGACAGTTCATACAGAGTTAGAAAGAGTTCGCCTACACGTCTACACTTCAACAAATTCATTATATGATTACACGAGGATTGCATACACAGAAAGCATTAAAGAACGGTTGAACGTAAATGTGACGTGACGATCAGATCCGTGCAAAGCAGTGTGGTAAAAAAAGACAATAAAAGTGATGCATTGTGGTAAAAAAAAAGAGATTTGGACCCGCTGACAGATTATAACTGCTGCCTTGCTCGCTCTCTTCAGGCTCGCTCGCTGCGGCAGCAATTACGTAACTATGAGCGGAAATTACAAAATCGATGACATATGTTTTATACAATAGTAACACATAAAAGGAAATTACGAAATAGGTTTGAAAAGATAGTGCAGATACGAGTAACAGCCGACAATAAAGATCAAACGGTGAAATTACATTTCATTACACGTCTATTCATTTATTTTTATTCCTCGAGGGAGATTCTATTAGAGGACCCGATAGATTATAACAAATAATAAAAAAAGGAGGCGGCCTCAAAAAAGGAAGCGCGCGAGGACGATAAACATAATTTTTTTACTTGGCCTTATGTATTTATTATTTTTGATATCGCTTGATTATTTATCATCACTGCAATCGGCACTGAATTTTGCTGAAAAGGTTTTTGATAATGTAGATGAAGACGAATCGGAATGGCCGACGCGATGAGGACAATAGACTGATTTGTTGTCCCAATTCAGATCATGTGACAGCTCTCCAGAGGATTCAGTGCTTTGTTTTCCAATTAGAGAAATTCAGAGGTTTCATTCAGAAGTTTTATACATTTCCTCTTGGGATAAGTTACTTTAAGAGCGACTGTCCACCAATATCGAGCGAAATCAGAATATCGCGGCAAAAGATGAAAAAAATATTTTCTTCATATTTCGTTCAAAGATAGGCTTTGGTCAGTTAGTAAACGTGCTGGGATTTTTTTGTTAAAAAAATTATTGTACTTAAAAAATAAATAAAAAAACGGTTACGGCCGGTGTGAGTCCGAGACAGCCTGAAATAAAAGTGATTTTCCCGGTCTCTCTAACTTTGCCCCGTACAAACGCTAAAGGAGCTTCGCATTTTTCGAATTCGGATATTTGTTTAGAAAGTATTGATCAACTGTTTGAGTGCAATAATTAGATTATAGCTTTATTCTCAAGATCCTGAGAGCCCACTTAAATACGCTGTAGTTTGCTCACAATATATGGGTTTGTGCATGAAAATAGAAGATATGTAACTGAATGTATAAATAAACATACCTTTTTGCTTCCATGTTGTTTCCTTTGTTTTTCCTCTTCTTAGAGTGGTGAGTCGAGGTGGATGAAAAACTCCCCCAAAACAGCCTAATGATGTTTGTCTCTGGTCTTGGCAAAGTTACACTATTATTGCTTCTCATGCTGCGGTTTGGTTGTTTTTGTAGAAATACATCATCGAATTCTTCAGTGATATGAACTGTTCTTACAGTACGAATTCTGTAAGCTGTCTCTTGTACATGGTCTCCAGGGTGTCCCATCCAGTGCGTTGTAGTACTTCTTCAGTGCTAGTGTCCCAGGGGAGCCTATATATAATGATACGACCAGCTCTAGCATGCAGTTTTTCCAGGTTGCTGAAGTGTGTATTATTGCATGATCCCCAAATTGTCAGTCCATACGAGATAGATGGCATATATAATCACCTTCATATAGACATCCTCTCACTGCTTTTGAGGAAGAAACTGCATGCGTCGAAGGAGACTAAAACTTTGCTACATTGGCAGCATGGTCGGACCAGGTCAGCTTATTATCAACCTGTACGCCCAAGAGCCGTTCTGACTTTGACCAATAAATTGATGTTATTAATCGCCGAGCTTCAGAACTTGGATAGCTCCAATGAATGGTTTCCTATTCATTATCATTGCCTTGCATTTATCTGGGTGCGGGACTAACAAATTTTGTTCACATCATTGATCTGCATAAAGAACTTTTCACGGTCAAAAGTGAAATCAACAACTTTTCTCTAATTAGCTAGCGGCGAAATGCGTGTGCCCTAACCCAATACTTTTTTAAAATAACCCCATAACAGCTGTTGAAGTTTGCAAAAATAGGCGAAAAGCAAGCCAGCTTTGTTCACAACCGAGATATCGTGCACTAAATAAAAGCATCAGACTAGAAATCTGCGAAGCGGCATAAGAGGAGGGGACGGGGGTCCCTCTTTTCTCCTCTCAGTCTTTACCAAACACCCCTCCCTTTACTCCTCTTTTAGGCTATTTGCATGATTATGTTTGTCGTCAATGAAACCTGGAATCCTGCCAACGATACAAACTGCAACAAGTGCTAGTAAATATAGGCTTTTCGCCTAATTTGATGCCATTCGGCGAAGGCCCTAGCCTGCTTGCAGGCTCTGGTTGATTTGGGGCTATTGGTTGATTTGGGGTTCTTGAGGTGGGAGAGAGGAGGGGTAAAGGGGGCAAAGAGAAAGAGGAGGGGGAAAGTACAGTCTGCGACAAGATCCTGTGTTTTTGAAATTCTCGTTCGTCCACAGGGTCTTGTCGCAGGCTCTCCTTTCTCTTTCTCCCCCTTCTCCCTCCTTTCTCTCACCACAGGGCCTCCAAATCAACCAGAGCCTGCAAGCAGGCTACCAAGGCCCCAACTGCGCGCTCGTGAGACAACTTGTCTAACGTTTAAAAAAAAAAACAGATTAACAATAGCAACAACAATAACGACAACGATGACAATAACATCAGTGCGATTGATCAGTGGCAATGTTATAAGGTGCCTTTTCATGATCATTCACGGATAGACCTACAATTTATCATCTTTATCCGAGAGGACGAAAGGGTCTAACTATTTGTGGTTTGAAATTTGAAATTTGATGTTTTGCGAAGACATTACCTTTTATCATGATCGAATATGACTAATCATGCTCGACTTTACAAAACACAATATATACTCAATCGCGTTCGAAATTACAGACTCGTTCTTTGTCGCTGCTAAGTTGGCGGTGTGTGTTAGTAAGTGCGCGGTGTGTCAGAGGAAGGATGAGAAGTCGAGGGTGTCATCACCTTTGCCCTGATCATTTGCACACGCTTGCTAACACCGCTCAGCTGAAGTGTACCTAACTGGCTAATGTGATATACTAAATTGTTATTTGTGCGGCAGTCAGACTCCCACCGGCTGTTGAAGCAAACTGAAGCAAATCATTATATAGCTAAGTCGCGAGCTATGATTGGTAAATTTGCTTCCCGTACGCACCTTCCACCCACTTCCGGTCTCAAAGAAAATGAAGAAACTATATAATAAAAATGCTATTAACCTCGTTTGCTCGGCGCGCTTCGCGCTTGGACCATAAAAAGGGGGAAAACTCGGTCCATGACTTACGGTACGGACCGAGCAAACGAGGTTAATAAGAGGTAAATATAGTTGTCAGCATTGTGTTCAAATAAAGTGATGGGTCTCTATAAAGGGCACAGCAACATTTACGTAACCCAGGTGCTTTCCTGAACTTCGTGTATTTTATCTATCGTATTAATTCCAGCTTGGCTACCATTTTTCTGGTCACTGTAAAATTTATACGATGACCGTAGTGATTTAGATATTTCACAGTGCAACGACTTCCATCGGAGCCATAGAATTTGATTGGCTCGAATCTTTGAATTATTGCCTCGAGAGCTAACGAAGGCTGGATGTTTTGTTGTAAACTCGTACTGTGCACAATTAGCTGGTTAAGTATCAGGTCACCTGTAAAAAACACAAATGTACAGGTTTCATCGGGAGAAGATGTCACAGTCAGATTCAAAAAATTGTATGCTCGTCTCAGATACTATCTAAAGTCAGTTGTAAAGGCGATAATCAGAAAAAGAGAAATATTTCATCAGCAGTGGAACAATAAACATGTTACATCTTATCGAGTTTTAATATTTCTTATGTAATCTGACAATGAGTAACAGGAAAATCCAAAATTGTCCAATCACGGGATAGTTCGAATGAGTTATAAGCCGGATAAATAATGCTCCCCTGGGATTTTTTCCCCACTAGGGTTTGTTAAACCTACCCCCCCCCCCCCCCCCGCTTCCCTCCCTCCCACCCTCAGGCTCTCCAACGAGAGCGCGTCACATGACCACGCAAACACCAGAGCGCGTGACATGCATAAAGCTGGATCCGCTCTTGTAACTGCTGCCTACAAAAACACGAAATGCATTCGAAACAGTGTTTTTTTTGCAGCTAGGTATGTTTTTAATGCATTTCCTGTATTCAGCGGTCAAAAGCAAGAATCGTTATTATTCCATCATGTCTGGAAGCTGACTGCATGCGCTGACTATACGAGTGAACGGAAAATACTATATACTGAATAAGGCCGAATGGAGAATGACAAAATTGAGTCAGCAATTAAGTGCCATTATTTGTCAATAGAACAACAACTTTAAATATTTCAACTGAGCACACAGCGTGCTGTGGTCACCATTAAAGCACTGTCATTAGCCAATCACCTGCTTGGATTTTGTACTGTGCACATCATTAGCCAATCACCTGCTTGGATTTTGTACTGTGCACATCATTAGCCAATCACCTGCTTGGATTTTGTACTGTGCACATCATTAGCCAATCACCTGCTTGGATTTTGTACTGTGCACATCATTAGCCAATCACCTGCTTGGATTTTGTACTGTGCACATCATTAGCCAATCACCTGCTTGGATTTTGTCTTGTGCACATCATTAGCCAATCACCTGCTTGGATTTTGTACTGTGCACGAAGTTGGAACGCGAGTGCATTTAGAAGGTTTTCAAGACCTCTAAATTACTTTGTAATAGGGCATAGGAGAACCATCTATATTTATTTTATAATTGAATATAAAACTCGATCTACCTGGAAAGAAATTTTCGAGCTTACATCATAACCATTGTTTATAGGAATCTTTAGTGTCACATTGGCAACGTGGACACCAGGCTAACGTCTCCACGACAATACCTATTTAAAGTGGACGCCATTTATACAATGGGTCTATGAAATGGTACTTATATTATAAATATTCCACCAACCTAGCCAACTTTAGACGCCTACCTGGTATCCATTACTGGGCCCTTTTTAACAGTAATTTCACTAGCTCTAGACGCCTACCTGGTATCCATTACTGGAACTTTTTAACAGTAATTTCACTAGCTCTAGACGCCTACCTGGCATCCATTACTGGGACCTTTTTAGCAGTAATTTCACTAGCTCTAGACGCCTACCTGGCATCCATTACTGGAACCTTTTTAACAGCAATCTCACTAGCTCAAACACTCGTACTTGGATCTCCAGATGTCGCGCTCTGTTCGTTACGTAGAGAGACCAATCTTTTTTGTAATTATTTATTGTTTCTTACTTTATTTATGTACTTCCTTTCACTAATTTTAGCGTTAGGCATTGTACATTGTGCCTTTTTTATTTGGAGGACTCATTTTATGTGTTTTTCACCTGTTTACGGTAAGTCTACGGGAGTGTTGTAGTTTGAAACAGGCTCATACGAAATCTGCTCTATGATTTGAATGTCACAAATTATGGTAATTCGGCTCCCTCCCCCCTCCCCTCCCCTACCCCTCCTAACTCTCCTCCCCCTTCCTCTCCCCCCTCCCTCCGGCAGAGGCTGTTTTCAGGACTCGAAACATTTTCCTCCAGAACTCTCTCATTCCTCTAGCACTCATTCAATCACCCAAGCACTTATTAGTCTCTTCTCAACTGACAATAGTCGGCTGTTACATGTTTCGTTCTCTGTATATCTACTGTTGGAAGCCTAATTAAAAAAATGGCAATAGAACGCATTTCACATCGGTGACAAAGTTACTACAGTGACTTACGGTATGCCATGATCCTCTTTCGCAGCTGTGCTAGTGTCAAATTGCTGTGCTAGTGTTCCGCATGATATTCAAAAAACTCTTTACATTTCACTTGCACGCTCTCACCTTACCTATGCTAGCCAAGTCTGGTCGCCATGTTCTTTTGGATCCATCTACCTCCTGCGTAATTTGGAGCGAGTACAAAGAAGAGCTACTCGCGTCATTTTGCGCGGTCTCGAACTAGATTATAAATCAAGGCTCATTCATCTTAATCTCCTCCCTCTCTCCTTCTTTCTTGAATATCTTGATATTTTATTTCTCTTCCGTTGTACAAAAGGCGAGATTCTGCTTGACACCTCCGAGTTCCTGCATTTCTCTAGCTCTAGGACTCGTAGAGGCTCGTCTGGCTTGGATCTATCTCTCCATCCAGCCCGTACTTCTACCGACGTTCCGTGACTCTTTTTTCGTGCGTATCTGTCCTCTTTGGAATTCCCTACCTCTAACTGTCCGTGCTTCAGAATGTACTGCTGCCTTTAAGACTCGTCTTAAAACTTTACTCTCCAACAGATTTCTATCCACTTTTGACGTCGACAACATTCGAACCTGGCGCATTATCTGTCCGCTTTGTCGTCGTCCTAACTTATCATCCGTCTGTAAATGTTAAGCTGCTGCTCTTATGCTTTGATAAGTGCTTGCGTTTTTTCTTTTATCACTGGAACTATAGCTGTTCTAGGTTTTACGCTCTAATAGATTAAATAGATTGTATTGTAGCTTCTTTATCCATTATCGTTTCCGTTCATTCTTTGTCTATATCACTTTTCGCATATATCTATATATTGCTACGTTTTCCACCATCACTGACCGGTGCTCGCGTGGAGGCAAACCTTGTAAGGGACTTCGAGTCCTATTGTTTCATCTCCCGTGACCTTGTGTCCGAATGTCATAAATAAATAAATAAATAAATAGACATCGTAGCCGCGTAGGGACTGGACAGCTAGTCAGCGATACAAAACTATCCAAGTTTCTCATTGGTGGACATCAAATTTCCGACCCTAAATATGACCATATTTGGTGTGTCATATATTTATCATTGTTGCTAAGCGGTGTCTGTTTTTAGCAAAACAGATACCAACTCTGAACACCACTGACGTCATTCCTTTCGGTACTTGCTTTGTAAAACACAAAACAATCTAGTAGTTGCATTTCTCTTGCTTCTTTTAACCTCAGTAAAATAATATTAGTTCCCATGGCAATTCTGTCCGTTAAACCCTTGTAAGAAAGAATTCTCTGACCGGATCATAGGTTATATTTCTCAGTGTTATAAAGGCAGATGTATTTGCTCTCCATTCTTACATCGACGTTTTTCGCTTGTAGGCAGGCGATCGTAATCTGTGTGCCATAGTTATACTCGGTGCTGTTGCTAAGGTTCATTCCTGTTTTGACCAACAGATACCACCACAGTACGGACACTACTGAAGTTACCGCTTGCACGTCAATCTTGTTGTTTTCCACTTTGCGAACCAATCATTTTGCGTAAAGCCTTCACTTGTCCGTTTTCCTCTGACGTCAGTGAACGATATGAATTCATTATTTTCTTTCGCTCAAGCGAAAATACATCGCGTTAATCGCTCACTCGAAAAGCGAACTCTGAACAGAGCAGAGGCTGTTGCTGGTGTAGTCATAAATACACACATAGTTAACCAATTTCGCAGGAAAAAAATCAAGACAACATGAATCGTTTAAAAAAAATTCGAAATGCCATGATGCTGTCTTTAAAGATTTATATTTCAAACTCTGGCGACGACTATCACCGCGATGAAAACCAAGCGGCTGACAGCCATCAGACCGCTGTAACCCGGCCATCAACCCCTTTTCCAAGATTACCTATTTGTCAGACGATGAATACAAAAAGACAGAAGAAAGCACCTGTGATTTTCATCTTTGACGAAGAAGGCACTCGAGTCGTGAACGTCAACGATCAGGAAAAACGCCACGAGACAGAAAATCTGCACAGCGACCGAACATACACTGGATCGGCTAACGAAGCGATGGCAGTACTACGACCAAGAAAAGGTAAGGATATTTTCAGCTTCGACGAAGAGGAGATCTTGAAGCTAACCCGTGATCACATGATGGCCATGGATGAAAGAGGACGGCTGAAAGACAAACAGGGATACCTGCGACAGGGAGATGTCGTTCAAGACAAAGAAGATGGAGATTCAGAGCTGTATTGGAATTGCCTGAATAAGCCACCTTGGACAACAGGAGAGAAGAAAAGACGAGAGTGGAAACTGAAATCACCTCTGTTTCAAGTTGAATACGATGAGAGAGATATCTACCAAGAGCAATGGTCGAATTGCCCTCGTGAACCACTCAGTGTATCAGAGCTTCGACAAAAACTAGAAGAGAAAAGACGAGAGCTAAAGCTGGCCCAGAAATTGCATTTACTGCAAGTTGAACAAGCCGAAGTCAAAGACACCCACCAAGAACTCACCCACCAAGAACTGTGGTGGAAGGACATCCACGAACCGCTGTGTGTCTTCGAGATGTTACAAGAGCGAGAAAGGAAAAGACAGGAGGAAATAAACGGTCTCTAAGGAGAAAAATAAGGCGGCACACATCTTTGGAATATTATATTTGATACGAAAGTTGACTGATCAACTTGAGTTTAAAATTTCAAACCCTCAGGCCTAGGAATATCATGCAGTTATTGTGAACGTTATGTTTGTTCTTGCCGAAGAAGAAACCATTCTATACTCCAGCCAGCACACTTGGAATCTTAAAATACGATTTATTGAGTCAGAACCATGCATAAAGTATAAAGAACTAGTTTTCGATGAAACGTGTGACTCATACAAACAGTATTTAGTGTTTTCTTTTCGTACATGTTCTTACCTGAGGCAAAGCGGCTATTTTCAAATATAGTGTTTTACGTTTTTCAGAAATAATACAGTGTATACATGGTTGGCTATATAAAACACTAGAAAAACTGATCTCATCTTTGAATTGGTAAAGCGCCCTATGTTTACAGATATGGATTAGTTACAAAAATGTTCACTGATCTTTATACTCATTTCATTGTTGTAAAGTCAGTCATCCCTATCATTTTTTTGATTTGACGAAAAATTGAAAATTGCTGCATGTTTCTGAAAAAAGCGATTGATTGTAAAAAACATTTCCTCAAAAGAATTCGAAATTGATTCTATTTTTCACATTCCTGCTGTGCCGCTGGAGTAAACGTGTATTAAAATAAAACTTTCATTTACTAATATTTGCTAGAATCGAATACAGCCAGTCTTGTACAAAGCAGGAAATGCTTCTCTTTCCAACATATTGCATGTTCCTTTTCGTTCCTCTTATTTCAGTTATACGATGTTTGGTTTGTGTTTTCAAGCGTCCGATCAATTTTGTAATGATTTTACGAAGTTCATTCACACCCCCACTAACCACCCTCATTGAAATATTGTTCCTTAGGAATTATTAGTGTGTGTTTGATAATGTAAAGAAGATTGGTTTTCGGTGCATTCCTTTAGCTTGATTCCATACATTCGCTCGATCTTCAAGTTACCGCGCAATGGATTCCTCGCAGGCGGTGGAACATTTTCCAAACTGATTATATTTTCATTTCGTAAATGCACGGGTATCCCAAGCTTACTATGAGTGGCTCAAAACATATAGTGAATGTACAGAATTCGTACGTGTATCAAAGAAATAAAATCCCTCTTGAAACTTCACTCACTTGTTCTTTGTGTCGTCCTTTATCTCTGATGAAATTTTGATATTCTTTTTATTCCCACCAGTAAGAAAGAAGTACTCTACATTAAACTATTATATAAATAACGTGATGGAAGCGTCACACGTCGATTTTTTTCACGAGAAACAAACGATAGTCCCTGAGACACAAAAGATAATGTAGTAACCGTACGAACTCAACGAAACAATATAAATATCTTAAAAACTATATGAGACTTTGCAATTTCAGCTAGAAAGGTGGAGCAGGAGTTCATTACTAGTAATGGGCTCCTGGGTGAAGTAATTATAATACGGGCAGAAATGTCTTGCATGAAGCACGATGTTGCATGTATTGCCACCCACTCGACTCGAGCAACTTGCCACGCAACAAATTTCCATATTGCAAGTTGCAGCAACATGTTGCAGAAAGTGGAGGTGACTTGTACTTTTTGCATGTTTTTGGTTTTGTTGCTCGTATTACCACTGGAGCTGCGACGTATTGCGCAACAAGTCTAGAAAGAACGCTTGAGCTACCATAGGCCCTACCTCCGGGGCACTTTACTGTGCGACATCGAGCTTCTTGGTCGCATTGTCCTCGCTCCATAGACCATACTTTACATACGAAGCGTTTGTTCTTGTTAGTAGTCCAGTCAATCTACGGATTTTTTGGGGTCCAGGTGGAACAAATTGTAACAGAATTTATTTCACCGCTATTCGATCGAGATAAGGCCACTTAGCAACATATTGAAAATCCCAAAAATTCCTTGTGGTGGAACATGTCGAAAAAGTCGATCAAGGATTTTGAGCTCACACCACAGGGTTCCCGCGTCAGAAACAAATGGAAATTAATTTTGATAAAATGTTTACAGTCCTTTTTTAAATGTTTGTATCTCAGGATTGCTAGAGTGGTAAATTAGAAAAGACTTTAATTATTTTCATGGCCAATCTCGGCTAAGAAACAACGTTTGCTCTCAAATGATTGTTATGCATGCCTGTCTGTTTTCAGTGTCTCCAGTAAATTGTAAATTTAGTCCAGTCAATCTACGGTTTCAGGTGGAACAAATTGTAACATAATTTATTTCACCGCTATTCGATCGAGGCAAGGCCACTTAGAAACATATTGAAAATCCCAAAAAAATCCTGTGGTGGAACATGTCGAAATAGTCGATCAAAGATTTTGAGCTCTCACCACAGGGTTCCCGCGTCAGGAAAAATTAAAATTCATTTTGATAAAATGTTTACAGTCCTTTTTTTAAATATTTGTATATCAGGATTGCTAGAGTGGTAAATTAGAAAAGAAATACGTACTTTTTTCTAAATTATTTTGATGATGTTTATAAAATTTTAAGCACTTGTATCAAAAATGCCATATCGGCACTAATGCACTTTTTGCCATTTGTTCAATTGATTGATTGATTCACTTTTATTTAGATATGGTAGTTTCATAAGTTGTACAACTTCTCTACGTGAAAGCCGTATACAAATATAAATAAATAGTATAATATAAATAATATTTATAATAGTAAATTTTAAAATATATTAAACTGAATATATTAAAATACTTAACTATGTATAAAAAATTATCAGATATTAATCGGCAACTTGGTAACCATTGATAGCTTCTTTTTTTAAATTGATTTGGATTCGGAAGACTATTTAGATCTTGGTGAAGAGAATTCCATTGTTTTGCCCCTATAAGAAAACAACCCTTTGTAGCATTCCGTTTTAGGAATGTGTGTCATTGCTACATTGAGAGTATTTTCTCTGAGTCGAGATTTATAGGGGTTGTTTTCAGAGCTCACTGAGAAAAGGTCACCGATGTATTGCTGAAAATTATGGTTAGTGGCGTCATGCATTAACACATCAAGTACCTTTGACGGCCATATTAATACTGCTGCGGATTTGCAATCCCTTTTTTCTTGGTTCACTTTTTTCAAACCATTGGGCGCGCAGTGATATCATTGTCGATTTCAAATCGCCTTTTCTCGTTGTCTAGACAATATTGCAGAAAGCACCAGAATGCGTTTTGCTCGTGTATGGAAAATTCATTGCGACACATAGTGCTCACCCAAAGGAATCTCAGTGCTTATCGTCAAAAAGATATGTGAATCTTGTTTTTTACGGGCTCGTTTGTTTCGTGTGTTTTATAAGTCTTGTATAACCATGTACAATATACAGATTGTAGTTACAGGTGTTTCTTCTGAGTTAATGAAAATACAGTTCACGTTGCGTTCCGATTTTGTAGGATTTGCGGTGATCACAAGGGTTGTGGTTATTTGGAGGAATTTGCTTCTGTTTTTTTGTAGGAGTTTTCTTGTAGGCAATCCGCGAAAATTAGATCCCGCGAAAATTTCATGACACGCGGTTGTACAGACCCGTATACAAAATGAATATTGTCTTTATACAATTGCTAGTTCTAAATCGACGCAGGAACTTTAATAAGTCCTATTTGGTGAGATTGTAGCAATACCATTCACAGAGGTATAGCTGGGGGTCTGCAAAAGGCTACTGGAAAATAATAAAGGACGAAAAAACAATTGTCGGTGTGTCACAAGGCCCTCGGATATGTGAATCTTGCTGACAAGGACTTGGAACTTGTGAAACTTCTCTATAAACAGCTCATGGATGGCAATAGTACGGTAGATCAAGTGTGTTCTGCGGACATTCTCCGACGTGTCTGAAAAACTAGAAGGGAAGAAGCTTGCAATGGCGGATCGGCGCACGGCCAGTTTGTGGCTACAGTACATGAAGATGGTATATGTACTACGCCGTTTCATTAAAGCTGAGCGCACAGGTAATTGGAACATGCACCTGCACTGAAGCAGTACGTGAGATGCTACCATACTTTGTGGCGACAGGCCACAATCTGTACACGAAGTCAGGATACATCTACTTACAGATGACATAGAACAGAAGAATCCTGATGTATATAAGAGTTTCCAAGAGGGACTATACGTGTTTCGTAGAAGTGACCGCTACTGGGCCGGGCTGTCCACTGATTTAATCATAGAGAAGGTTCTAATGCGCAGTGTCAAGACATCTGGTGGACTCACCAGAGGTGGAGGGATGACAGAGATGCAACGACTAGTATGGCTGATGTCTGCGCGCGCAGAAGTCAACAATGCCATGCAGCGTCGTACCGACGTCAGGAGACGCCTCGTGGATCCACAGCTATTTTGACCATGTTATGACGAAAATGATTGTCAATATTAAAAAACTAACACATAAAAAACTAACTTCAATTTGTTTTTTTACAAGAACAACAAACTAAATAGTCAATTTTACAACAACAAAACAAAACGGAGTGGTAGCAGATGAGAACATCAACGCAGATAAGGACCAAGAGGTCGGAGATAAGATACGGGCGTCCATGGTTGACACAAATGCGCTCGAATTCTCTTTCCGTAGAAAAGATCAAGCAGTCACCCTCGCATCAAAGACAGCTGCGATGCTGAGTGAGTAAAGTGTGCAAGTGGCTCCGCAACTACTCTTTCAACGATTAAAGACCCTGTATCCGAGCCCATGGTGCTTTGCACACGCAAATCATTTTCGTAGGCTACGAAAATCAGAAAGATTGGTGTTGTTATTATGTGACTCTCGAATCTTTCGAAATCCATCCCTAGTTTGGGCCATCGTGTAATTATTCATAGGTATATATGCTTAAGGTTACTGGATACCTTCAAAACGAAAAAGATGGTGAATTTTTTTTTTCGCACAGAAATGTAGTTTTAGTAGCAGTGTTTGATATACTAAAAACTCCGTTCAAAAAAAATTAATATTGACGGAGAAATACCAAAAGGAAGTTTTTAACCGGAAGTAAAAGGTTCTGTTTGATTGACAGCAGATAATTAACACATGACAAGTACTCACTCGCCCGTATCGAAAGTGTAGGGAAAGCTAGCGCATAAATACAGTTTACGTTTATTGAGAAACGTTTTTCCACACACGATTCCGTAATTCCATCGGTTCTTGGCCTTATGTCTTCCAAAAAGCAAGCAGGATACCCTTAGCTTGGAAAACAAAGAAAAATGAAAAGCAAAACAAGGCCAAACAACGCATACGACTTCTAGCCAAATAGAATCGAAAATAGAAGTCCTCGCAAAACCCGACAAGGGTTCGTATTTTCACTTGCGTGCCGAGTGCCGAGTGATCCACATCTGAACATAAAGAAGAATTGATAGGAACCAGCCGAGAGAATATTTGTTTCCAAGAAAGCTAAGATGGAAACGTAAAGTCTGACGGTTCACCTTTTTGTCTTTTTTTTTTTAAGTCAAACAAGCCGGCTATAGATACGGCGCGTACCTTTGATCGGAAATCAACATACAATATTCATCTCGGTAAATATATATATTTCTCTAATTCCTAGATTACAATATCCTCTGGAACTCACATATTAAAACAAGAGACTACAAGGATAACTATGGCTTGTAATTATATTCTACCTTTAGTTTTTCCCGCGGAATTTTGGGAGACTCCAGGAGGTTGCTTCTGATTGGAGAATGGGTGTCGAGTCCGGAAAGCCGCTCTAAGTAGGTGTGAATCAGTTGCTGAACTTCTAAAGCCGATTTCTCGGCTACAATTTTTCAACGTTTCTGCAGTCTTCAAGTGAATTGATTGCATATAAGAATTTACCGGAATTTTTTGAAATTTCGTCCAGTGTTTCTACGATAACTAATCTCCAAAAGCGTGTGTGCTTTTTCCGATTTGTTTTTAGTTTTAAAGATATCGGTCCAAGCGTGATGGCTTGGCAAAAATAATCAATGACTCGACTTTAAACTGCAATAATTTCGCATAGAAAATAGATATCAAAAATCGCACACACGCTTTTGGAGATCAATGACCGCTTAACTTGACACAAGTGTAATTACTTCGTAAGTATAAAAATCCGGCGCTGGTAATTCGCGTTTATAAACGTCTTCGATATCGGGTTAAAGTGACTGTAGTTTTAAATCTAGAATAATTCCGTATAAAATAACCTTTTACTGGTATTCTTCAGTTATCAACCTTTCCATTGATATATAGGTTCCCATATTTTGTTCGCCGAGCGCCCGCGTAAACGCATTTTCGCGGAAATCACTTTTGAAGGTATCCAGTAACCTTAACTGACTTTCTTTTATCTTAACTTTTGTATATATACCTTTTAAAATGAAACTTTAGTCGAATATTTCTTCGAATCCCGGTCTAGAGTGGCGAGTAGAGGAATGCTGAAGAAAGGACAGACAGCGAGGTGAAGCGACTCGACAAATAATCCTTCAGCAGTCTACATTTTACTTTCTCTAGGTCTACAAGAGAACACTTGTGGTTCAAAAGGACTACTACGTGAGAGCCTGATACCGATCTGGATTCCCTACGATATACACGCTTTTGTCAGAAGGTCAGCACAGGGCCATCATTCCTAAAGCCAGAGAATCATCCGCCCACATCAGCAGCAGCTACCTGCCACAGCCTGAGAGTGTACCATCAGGTCCAGGAGTGGAAGGGAAACGATCAGTTGCGGCCAGAAGAATGGGGTTGGAGACTATCGAATGGAAAGCTTTTCCCGGTTATAACAGACCTGCCTCCAGCACACCAGTCTCTGATGGAGATGATCCGATGTAGCTGCAAGATAGATTGCTGTACGCAGCGATGCGCCTGCAGGAAACCTGGCTTGGAATGCTCTCCAGCATGTGGTGTGTGCAAGGGCCAAAGCTGCACAAACTCCTCACCACGTACCGGATCTTGATGATGGACGGCAGGATGATAATTAAGAACACTTTAGTATCAGAGCTACTAAAATGTATGTGGCATACGGAAATCTCTTGATCTAAAATACCACGATAAAATAAATTTGTGTCTATGTTTCCTTTAAAATCTCGACATTTTCACACAGCCATTGGATCATATTTGCGATGTGGGGTCCCTGTGGAAAATAATAAACACTGCTAGATATAAGCAAATTGGCCATGAAAATAATAAATTTCTTTTCTAATTTACCACTCTAGTAATTCTGACATACAAACATTTAAAAAAGGACTGTAAACATTTTATCAAAATGAATTTTCATTTGTTTCTGACGCGGGAACCCTGTGGTGAGAGCTCAAAACCTTTGATCGACTATTTCGACATGTTCCACCACAGGATTTTTTTGGGATTTTCAATATGTTGCTAAGTGGCCTTGCCTCGATCGAATAGCGGTGAAATAAATTCTGTTACAATTTGTTCCACCTGAAATCGTAGATTGACTGGACTATAGCAGTTATGTCAGTGGAAAAAATACAATTCATATAATAAGAAAGACATTATTTACTTGCTTGTAGTCCACTGAATCGCTTTAAGAATGCAAAATTATCAAATACAACCTTCCTGTTCATCGATAATCCAACTCTGAGTTGTTCGACGTCTGATTAGATTGTATTGTAATGCCGGTATGAAAGACAAAACCGGCTGCTGACCAATTTCTTCGAGGCAAGCGCAAAAAGGATCTAGTCCCCCAGTCCCAGGGTAAAAACTGGCTACAAAAATGTGCAAATCTCGTGGGATGCCTCGTATGTCTCTGGGGTCAGTCACCCCCCAGGATGGCCGCTGAAAAGTCCATAGCGTCTTTGCATCTTGATCTCCAAGGAGTCATTTGGTGGTTTCCAGAATTGCTTCATTGCTTACTAGCTTAATTTTGCGAGTTGTAACAGGTTTAGCTACTTCCGCTTCCTATATTTTCACGCAGAGTGAAAAAATCCTCTAAGTTGAACGCGCGCCGGTAAAACTATTCACTGTTTTCCAGATTTCGTTTTCTGAATCCCAATTCATTTTCAGAACGCACAAATTAAACGAACACAAGTGAACTGAACTGTGAACTCGCTGCTGGTAACTAACGCAGAAGTTGAATTGACTCCTTAAACAAAGGAGTATTTTTGTTGCGCAAACTGTCAAAAAGTCGTCAAATCGGTACATAGTACACGGCTTCGAGCTGTTTTTTTGTACAAAAGTTTCGAATAGGAGATATTGTAGTGGAGTCTACGAATAGCAGTTTCAGCGGTATTGACCCGAACGCCTCACTTCAATGTAATGAAGCGCCATTGAAACCATCATTCTTACACGACACCAACACCCTCCTAAACAAGCACGACTAATTTGAATAGCGTTTGTGAGGCGTTTGGGTCAATACCGCTGAAACTGCTATTCGTAGACTCAACTACAATATCTCCTATTGTATGGATTTTTAATGAACCAGTTCCCATGAGGATACATGATTTTCTTTGTGCCGAATTCCCGTCACATAGCAAACAAACGTCATTATTTACTTAAAGTGCACCTAACCCCTTTTGCAATTTTTATACCCATGAATCTTTGAAAGGTTTTGAGTACTTCTGCGAAGACATTTTAGGCTTACAAAGAATACTCTATGTTCTAGGCTTGAAATGTTGAAACTTTGACCTTTCCTGACCCATGACCGCGTAAGAAAAGGCCTGGGTCGATTCTGGATCTTACGTCCCTCATTAATGCATTATTCTCCATGGCGCCTTTCTATCACAACAACATCGATTTATAGAGAATATACAGTCTGTTAGTTGTTAGTAAAGAAAAGTTATTTTAGACAAAATTCTAATTATTTATTCAACTTATTGCAAAGTCGAATGAATTAGATGACGTAGTTCCAGAATCGACCCAGGCTTTTTCTTACGCGGTCATGGGTCAAGAAAGGTCAAATTTTCACCATTTCAAGCGTAGAACATAAGTACGCCAAAAATTTCTTCCCAGAAGTTCTCAAAACCTTTCAAAGATTCATAGGTAAAAAATTGCAAAAGGGATTAGGTGCACTTTAATGGTACGTGTAAGTGTAAAACAAATGAATTTTCACGGAATTTCATGATTTTGAAACTTCGCCATTTTGAAGAAAAAAAGCCTTTTATTGGCCTTCCGCTCGGAAGTACGAGATTTACCTCGGATGGATCCCTCGGCGAATAAACCTCTCTCTCTCGCTCCAGGCTAATAACCCTTACATAATCGGTTTTCCATCGAAAAAGTATGAAAAGCCTGCATATCAGGACATCAGTTCGCATGGTATTTCTCAGTTTTCAGTATCTCGGCGTGTTATTAGTGAATCCTGCCAGTGTAATCAGTGATTCATTAGTCGGCGGAGTCTTAAGCGGCGCCGGCTGTGGTTAACGTAAGTACCGTATCGTCGGGTAAAATATGATGACTATAAATAGAAATATATTGATATGTCCACCTCTATCTTACATTTTCAAACACGTCCTCAATAAATAACGAAACCCCTGACTAAGTTCATCGAGTATTTTTATTCAATTATTTGCAAGAATGACTAAATTCTTTATTTCATTTTAGGAACAAGACTTGGCAAGACCTAACATAACAAAACAACAACAATTAACAACTACACTAAAAGTTAGCACTAAGATCTTGTGACAGTACTCTTTCTAAACTGCGAAGCACACCCTCTAGAAGTGTGCCAGACCCGGGTCCACAGATACACTTTCTTGAGTTACCTGTGTTTAGGGATGAACTACATTTTAAAGCAATTCTTCGCTTACATTACGATAAACAAACTAAGGGGCTAAAGTGATTCTAGTTCAAGTGAAGTCCTATTAGAGGCCTATGTTAAAAATGTTTGGAGGAGAATTATGATCACTAGTGACTTTTCCAATTAAATTAAATTAAATTTACTCACAATGAATTAGAGAGTTTTGAGACTGAGAGGTGATCGAACTTTGGCTTATTAAAAGTTCATAGCTAGACAAGTTGTAAAATGTAGGGGTATTGAACTGCTAAAATAGACCAGTTTACGGTTCATGCGCAGTTATTAATTCGTTTGTTTCAACTGGCAGGCTTCCATTGTCCACACCGCAGCAAAACGTCACGTGCATTTGCTATTTCTTGTCGGCGCGCGGGCGCGCGGCCGCCCCCAGTTTCCCACGAAAACTGAAATGAAAAAACAGGCACATACCGTGATTTTAAAATTTCGGCTTAAAGTGAACTGTTTTGTCAAAAAATAAGAAACTACTTAAAAGATAAGCCTAAGACTTTAACAGGTTGAAATTTTCTTAATTTGTAATTCACTGTAAGTTTACTAAGTTAAAATTATTTACTAAAAAGTTTTTGTATTTGATAGCAGAGCCTTCGTTCTTTTGGCCAGCGGAGCATACCATTTTGCCGTGTGACCATTGTCTAACATCTGGTGGCCCGCCAAATAAACAGGATTTGTACAAGTGAACATGAACCATAAACTGGTCTAGTTACTAAGTCAAAATACAAGTTTTAAATGCCTTTACATTATTATGATTATTTAATCGAGAGTCCTCTTAAAGGCAGTGTCAGATGTAGGAGGACCCAGGGTCCCGGGCCATCCCCCTTTAGTCGTCAAAGAGGAATAGAAGCTCACAGGACCAATACCTCCTCTTTACCAGGTCCTTAGGGCCACGAACCCCCCGTTTCATGAAACTGTAAGGGACTATGTAAAATCAAATTATGACTGAAATGGGTAGGTATGTGTGGCCACTGATGGGGTTCAGCCTGACACAGTTTTGCAAGAAAAAGGTAGCTCTAACACACGGACTTCCAAGTTATTGTGATTTATTTCTATCCAGGGGCTAATACAATAACACTTTTACACATGCACTTTACACGTCTGATTATTGTTTAAACACCGGAAAACACTGACTATACTTACACAATGATTAGACTATACACGTGTAATACTTTTATTGTATTGGCTCCAGAATACGATATTTTGTTAATAACCCACACTTATGAATCATCTGAACCATCTCACAACCCGGAATTCCTCATATTTTTTTACATTAATCTCTGGACCCTGTACCCCCTCATATATACATTATATAACATGTCATAAACATGAGTGTCCCTGTCCCCCTCGCCCTGGGTCAAACAGTTAAGGAAAAGAAGTGAAAAGATGGGTAAGTTGCCACTGTTCTCTTGTAGTAGGCAACAAGGTGGCTGGGGCGGATCCAGGATTCTTTGACGGGGTTCGCAATGGGGATTTGATATATGCGAGCTTCAAAATATTTGGTAATAGACCCTTTGCACGTTACGTCATAGCCGCCATGTTGGTGCACAGTTAACAATAGATTCTTCGTTAGCTTCTTTTGTTCTGTACACCAACATGGCCGCCATGCCCTTTGGATCTCTGGGGATTGAGTGCAAACCATCCATTTCTTTGTTGTCTTTTGTAAGGGAGCGAGAGAAAGGGGGGGTTCGATGTAACCCCCCTGGATCCGTCCCAGAGGTTGAAGTATTAAGAATAAAATATCTTATAGAAGTTTTAACTTAAAACAGATACCATTTAGTGGTACAGAGCATGATCCATAACTGAGCTACAAGGAAGCAGCAGATTGGACATAAGTCCAATATGTCTGTAACAATACAGGAACTCACTAATAAAGTAATAAAACAATGATGCATACAGTACATTTGTAGTTGAACATTAGCCTCCTTCGCAGTCATCTCTATGTTGGGCTTCCTGTGGCAAAAGAGAAGAGGGGGATTGAGGAGAGTAAGGACTCCAATCAGCCCTCCTTTCTTCACCTGCCACAGGAAGCTCACAATCGGAGTTTGAAAAAACTAGAGATGCTGCAGAGGTGGTTAGCTCTAGATTACATTGAGCGGTTTTCTATTGAGAAGCAATCACACGAGCAAGTAAAAACACAATAAACCAATCAAACTGAAGTAAGTTCTAACTTGTTTTAGCAACCAATCAGGAGGAAAAGTAAATGCAGTAGTGGATAACTCTCGCAAAAACGAAAATTGATTGCCTGATGGACCAAATCAATATTTGGTTTTAATAGTTTAGAACTTGATTGGCTTATTACAAAACAGTTTTCGCAGCCAATAGAGCAACCAAAGCAATCAACAAATTACTTTCAACACTCAACCGAAACCCACTCTAACTCAATTTCCTATATTAAGTAATTAGTAAAACATATATGTTTGTGTGGACAAAGTGAGGTCCACTACAAAATCAAGTCATAAACTCCTAAAGTCCAGTCCATTCCAGTTATTTTTCATTTTCAGGGTGTTCATCTGGCATGTACTGTGCCAGCACTTCTTCGATTCTTCCTGGTCCCCAGTGAGTAAGCTGGTCCTAAATGACAAAAAAGGGTTTTTTAAATCATTTATTACTCGGGCTGCCTGTGGCAGCGCCGAGTCTTAAAATGCAAGTCGTTATTATTTTTATTATTTTTATTTCATGTCAGACGGCTTCTGCGCATGCGTTAAAGGTCAAATTCCAACCAATCAGATTGCACTGTGCTGGTCACGCAAACAAAGGTTAGATTTCCTCAGGCGCGCTCAGATAAGAAAGCTCAAAGCTCTCAGACGAGGCGAGACAAGGAGATATCAATTTCAAATAGTCATTGTCAGAAATCTATTCCATCGTCGGTGGGCAATTATGCAATACAACCTAAATTTGGGTCAGGTCCATGTTTTACGACAGAATAACCAGAGTCTTTCTACTGGATTCGGAGAGCTCGAGACATTATACAAGTCTGCTAATATGGGGAAAACTGAAACAAAAAATGAACTTTGACGGCAGAAACCCTCATATTTGAGCCAAGCGGAATATTTACATGATCCGCTAAGATTTTTACAAATCTAATTAGTTAAGCAGATGTACGCAGTGTATGCCAACTGAAATGCTGTGCTCGTTTTGTGGCCTACGGCTCAGTGGGGAAACTACACGAACAAGAAGCATGAACTGCCAGCAAAGAGAGAGGAATTGATCGGAGACGTTAAATTAATTTCATCTTCAAATTATCTCATGTGGCCCGAGTGAAAGGCCAGATGGGCTCTTTTCTACTTTCAACACACAGTCGCTAAACTGTACGAAATCTCCAAGAATAAATCCCTAATGTCCAAACTAACGGGAAAAACTGAAAGAGGAAATCCTTGTGAGAAATCGACGTACATATGAAGCTATATAAGTTATCATCGACTATATGGGAGTCAAACATCGAGCTGCTATGAAACCGCTTGTGACAGTTTGTTTACGCACTTTCATGACAAACGAACGTTTCTACTTTCGACACAACGGTCGCTAAACTGTACGAAATCTCCAAGGATATATCCCTAATGTCCAAACTAAAGGGAAAAACTGAAAGAGGAAATCATTGTGACCAATCGACATAAATATGAAGCTCCAGAAGTAATTATTGAATACATGAGAACCCATAGAGAAAACCGATAATAATGAACACGGTATTAGTTTCACCGACATTTGTGGCGTAACTGAACTCGCACTACAGCATAGCTTGAAATACTGTACGAAAACTCAAGAAATCTTCCATAGAATGTTCTATTTTTTTTACAGCTGAGAACTGTATTATTAAACATAAGAAATAAAACAATGGTGCCATTTGAAGAATTATATCATGTCAAAAGTGCAAACGAAGAAATATATATCTACGGACGCGAGCAGCTCGATCGTTTCACTTTGGTCAAACTCGGACTGTTTACGACTGGAACCTGCAGTTTTATCGGACCTGCAGACTAAATTGTAAACGTGTGGCCGTGTTCAGGCTAGTAAATCTAGCTAGCTAACCACAGGAGGTAGCGAGCTTCTTTAGTCTGAACAGTTTTTCTGCTCTGGTGATTAGCTAGCTAGTGGTCGGTGGAATACTTTGAAGTTCCAAGCTACCTAGCGGGTAGCTTGAATAGAATCTAGCGCGCTAAAAGCCCATCGATGACAGATTTTAGTTATTTTAAGGTTTTGAAATGTACACAAATGTCAAGTCAGTGTTATCATCCGATCTAGCCGACTTCTAGCTCTCGCTACGACCACGTTCACTACTCGCTCCAAGGTAATTTCTCTTACCACGACAACTACCGGGTGTATTGTACGTCAATTGAGCCATCATGGATAACGAGGATCGCCAAACACCAGTCAGTAGCAGTTTTTCGCACAGTTTTAATATTTTGGTTGAAATTTCAATTGAGCACTTTGGCGGTCAATTATTTGCGATTACGAAACACTTGCGCCAAGGGCAGTTATATTTCTATCTTTTAGAGGTCTTTAGAGATAGAAACAAACCAGAAGAGGGAAAAACAAAAAGTAAAACCTACTAAGTTACTAGGTCTGAACAGTACTAATTTATTAACTAGCTGCGAGTTGCTGACAGATATCTCAAGACTCTAGCTAGCTGCACGATAGTAGTCTGAACATACATACACACATGAATAAGTAGTGTTTTCAATAAAAGATCAACTACTTTAATTTACATACGAGAAAACAAAAATATTAAATTACATACATGTATATATATACTAGGGGAGCAGAGAATGAAAGTCACCGCGCTACCGGCCACTCCTAAAGACTGCTAATAATTCTTCCCTTTGGTTATTACTAAGAGGATTTCAAATGAAAGTGTATTTCATCTTCAATCTCATGTGGCCCGAGTGAAAGCCCAGATGGGCTCTTGTTGGTCATAAGATAGGTTCACCAAGGAGTAACACTGAATTTTAAAAACCATCACAGATCAAACTGGAATTTAGCATGTTGGAGGAAACCCGGAGAACCCAGAGAAAAACCCTTGGAGCAAGGGTGAGATACCAACAAACTAAGCTTGCATGTTACTGGGGCTCGAACCCAGGCCACAGTGGTGAGAGAGGAAGCGCTTATCATTTGCATCACCCCAGCTCCCCTGTACAGCTTCTCATACCAACCTGAGGAAGATGAAGGCAAAAGCTTGAGAGCTTGAAGAATATTGCCTTATTCTTGGATGTCTGTTAAAGAAAAACATACAATTTTAGCTTCACATCTTACATGCGAATGGACAAGTACTGTGCTGCCATGCCATATCATGAACACAAAGTTTTTAATAATTTTTTCCATCTTTTTCATCATTGACATCTTTCTATTTATTTTGTGTTCTTTAGCCAATCAGTAAGCCAATTATTTTAGGATGATGAGTATTCAAAGTATCCTTCAGGTTTTCTACAGATTGCATATAGTGAACGTAACAAATAAGGTAAACCATCTGTTTGATACATGTAGGTCTCACCATTGATTGCTTTGCAATCATTATTTTTTATCATTGTCTTTACCCCATGTTGGGAAACATAACTTTTGTCCTGGTAAAAGCAGTAGAAATTGCTTGAAAACTTATCAAAGGTATCTACATGTATCTAGCCACACCTCATTGTCCCTGAGAGCAGAATGCAGCTTTATTTTCACTTTCATGTGTAAATAATGCTAACTGCAGGGGTAATGAAATCACTGTCGGTAGTAGCTAGGTATGAACAAATAAACAAGGGCAGAGCTCTGAGCTAAAGATTGTTTGGATCAATCACGGTTTCTGGAAAACTATCCACCCCTCCCTTGGGTATACATGTGTATAATGATTAACCAATAAATTATCCACCCCTCCCTTGGGTATACATGTGTATAATGATTAACCATTAAACTATCCACCCCTCCCTTGGGTATACATGTGTATAATGATTAACCAATAAACTATCCACCCCTCCCTTGGGTATACATGTGTATAATGATTAACCATTAAACTATCCACCCCTCCCTTGGGTATACATGTGTATAATGATTAACCAATAAATTATCCACCCCTCCCTTGGGTATACATGTGTATAATGATTAACCATTAAACTATCCACCCCTCCCTTGGGTATACATGTGTATAATGATTAACCAATAAACTATCCACCCCTCCCTTGGGTATACATGTGTATAATGATTAACCATTAAACTATCCACCCCTCCCTTGGGTATACATGTGTATAATGATTAACCAATAAACTATCCACCCCTCCCTTGGGTATACATGTGTATAATGATTAACCAATAAACTATCCACCCCTCCCTTGGGTATACATGTGTATAATGATTAACCAATAAACTATCCACCCCTCCCTTGGGTATACATGTGTATAATGATTAACCAATAAACTATCCACCCCTCCCTTGGGTATACATGTGTATAATGATTAACCATTAAACTATCCACCCCTCCCTTGGGTATACATGTGTATAATGATTAACCAATAAACTATCCACCCCTCCCTTGGGTATACATGTGTATAATGATTAACCAATAAACTATCCACCCCTCCCTTGGGTATACATGTGTATAATGATTAACCAATAAACTATCCACCCCTCCCTTGGGTATACATGTGTATAATGATTAACCATTAAACTATCCACCCCTCCCTTGGGTATACATGTGTATAATGATTAACCATTAAATTATCCACCCCTCCCTTGGGTATACATGTGTATAATGATTAACCATTAAACTATCCACCCCTCCCTTGGGTATACATGTGTATAATGATTAACCAATAAACTATCCACCCCTCCCTTGGGTATACATGTGTATAATGATTAACCATTAAATTATCCACCCCTCCCTTGGGTATACATGTGTATAATGATTAACCAATAAACTATCCACCCCTCCCTTGGGTATACATGTGTATAATGATTAACCATTAAACTATCCACCCCTCCCTTGGGTATACATGTGTATAATGATTAACCAATAAACTATCCACCCCTCCCTTGGGTATACATGTGTATAATGATTAACCATTAAATTATCCACCCCTCCCTTGGGTATACATGTGTATAATGATTAACCATTAAACTATCCACCCCTCCCTTGGGTATACATGTGTATAATGATTAACCATTAAATTATCCACCCCTCCCTTGGGTATACATGTGTATAATGATTAACCATTAAATTATCCACCCCTCCCTTGGGTATACATGTGTATAATGATTAACCAATAAACTATCCACCCCTCCCTTGGGTATACATGTGTATAATGATTAACCATTAAATTATCCACCCCTCCCTTGGGTATACATGTGTATAATGATTAACCATTAAATTATCCACCCCTCCCTTGGGTATACATGTGTATAATGATTAACCATTAAACTATCCACCCCTCCCTTGGGTATACATGTGTATAATGATTAACCATTAAACTATCCACCCCTCCCTTGGGTATACATGTGTATAATGATTAACCATTAAATTATCCACCCCTCCCTTGGGTATACATGTGTATAATGATTAACCATTAAACTATCCACCCCTCCCTTGGGTATACATGTGTATAATGATTAACCATTAAATTATCCACCCCTCCCTTGGGTATACATGTGTATAATGATTAACCATTAAACTATCCACCCCTCCCTTGGGTATACATGTGTATAATGATTAACCATTAAACTATCCACCCCTCCCTTGGGTATACATGTGTATAATGATTAACCATTAAACTATCCACCCCTCCCTTGGGTATACATGTGTATAATGATTAACCATTAAACTATCCACCCCTCCCTTGGGTATACATGTGTATAATGATTAACCATTAAACTATCCACCCCTCCCTTGGGTATACATGTGTATAATGATTAACCATTAAATTATCCACCCCTCCCTTGGGTATACATGTGTATAATGATTAACCATTAAACTATCCACCCCTCCCTTGGGTATACATGTGTATAATGATTAACCATTAAACTATCCACCCCTCCCTTGGGTATACATGTGTATAATGATTAACCATTAAACTATCCACCCCTCCCTTGGGTATACATGTGTATAATGATTAACCATTAAACTATCCACCCTCCCTTGGGTATACATGTGTATAATGATTAACCATTAAACTATCCACCCCTCCCTTGGGTATACATGTGTATAATGATTAACCATTAAATTATCCACCCCTCCCTTGGGTATACATGTGTATAATGATTAACCATTAAACTATCCACCCCTCCCTTGGGTATACATGTGTATAATGATTAACCAATAAACTATCCACCCCTCCCTTGGGTATACATGTGTATAATGATTAACCATTAAACTATCCACCCCTCCCTTGGGTATACATGTGTATAATGATTAACCATTAAACTATCCACCCCTCCCTTGGGTATACATGTGTATAATGATTAACCATTAAACTATCCACCCCTCCCTTGGGTATACATGTGTATAATGATTAACCAATAAACTATCCACCCCTCCCTTGGGTATACATGTGTATAATGATTAACCATTAAACTATCCACCCCTCCCTTGGGTATACATGTGTATAATGATTAACCAATAAACTATCCACCCCTCCCTTGGGTATACATGTGTATAATGATTAACCAATAAACTATCCACCCCTCCCTTGGGTATACATGTGTATAATGATTAACCAATAAACTATCCACCCCTCCCTTGGGTATACATGTGTATAATGATTAACCAATAAACTATCCACCCCTCCCTTGGGTATACATGTGTATAATGATTAACCATTAAACTATCCACCCCTCCCTTGGGTATACATGTGTATAATGATTAACCATTAAACTATCCACCCCTCCCTTGGGTATACATGTGTATAATGATTAACCATTAAACTATCCACCCCTCCCTTGGGTATACATGTGTATAATGATTAACCAATAAACTATCCACCCCTCCCTTGGGTATACATGTGTATAATGATTAACCATTAAACTATCCACCCCTCCCTTGGGTATACATGTGTATAATGATTAACCATTAAACTATCCACCCCTCCCTTGGGTATACATGTGTATAATGATTAACCAATAAACTATCCACCCCTCCCTTGGGTATACATGTGTATAATGATTAACCATTAAACTATCCACCCCTCCCTTGGGTATACATGTGTATAATGATTAACCATTAAACTATCCACCCCTCCCTTGGGTATACATGTGTATAATGATTAACCATTAAACTATCCACCCCTCCCTTGGGTATACATGTGTATAATGATTAACCATTAAACTATCCACCCCTCCCTTGGGTATACATGTGTATAATGATTAACCAATAAACTATCCACCCCTCCCTTGGGTATACATGTGTATAATGATTAACCATTAAATTATCCACCCCTCCCTTGGGTATACATGTGTATAATGATTAACCATTAAACTATCCACCCCTCCCTTGGGTATACATGTGTATAATGATTAACCATTAAACTATCCACCCCTCCCTTGGGTATACATGTGTATAATGATTAACCATTAAACTATCCACCCCTCCCTTGGGTATACATGTGTATAATGATTAACCATTAAATTATCCACCCCTCCCTTGGGTATACATGTGTATAATGATTAACCATTAAACTATCCACCCCTCCCTTGGGTATACATGTGTATAATGATTAACCATTAAACTATCCACCCCTCCCTTGGGTATACATGTGTATAATGATTAACCATTAAACTATCCACCCCTCCCTTGGGTATACATGTGTATAATGATTAACCATTAAACTATCCACCCCTCCCTTGGGTATACATGTGTATAATGATTAACCATTAAACTATCCACCCCTCCCTTGGGTATACATGTGTATAATGATTAACCATTAAACTATCCACCCCTCCCTTGGGTATACATGTGTATAATGATTAACCATTAAACTATCCACCCCTCCCTTGGGTATACATGTGTATAATGATTAACCATTAAACTATCCACCCCTCCCTTGGGTATACATGTGTATAATGATTAACCATTAAACTATCCACCCCTCCCTTGGGTATACATGTGTATAATGATTAACCATTAAACTATCCACCCCTCCCTTGGGTATACATGTGTATAATGATTAACCATTAAACTATCCACCCCTCCCTTGGGTATACATGTGTATAATGATTAACCATTAAACTATCCACCCCTCCCTTGGGTATACATGTGTATAATGATTAACCATTAAACTATCCACCCCTCCCTTGGGTATACATGTGTATAATGATTAACCATTAAACTATCCACCCCTCCCTTGGGTATACATGTGTATAATGATTAACCATTAAATTTAGGGTGAAACAGGGGGAGGGGTGGGGGTTCCACAGAAACCATGATTGATCTGATTTTTTCAGTGGCCGTTCACCTACATAATTGTACATGTAGCTACCATCTTTGGTGACCAACTGCATAATATTTGCCATCATTGGCATGCAGGGCTTCTCAGACAACTTGTTTTTTTTGTTTAGAGCATTGAAGCATAGTTGCCAAATTGGGGACTTCTCCTAAGAAAATTGTTGCCAGTGTGAATACCAAGTTGCCATGGCGAGTAATTATTCAAAAAACAATTGCAGCTTAGAGCACTGAAGAGGTACGTTGTTGAATTATCTGTACAATGCATGCATGCTGATTAAATGACCACAAAGACAGATTGAAATATATCAGTTAAATGTGATTCAAAAACATATACAGTTTTCTAGCCAGAATTTGGTAGCTTGGGGCCAAGGACCCACAAAGGAACATTTCAGAGACACAATGGGTGTCTAGGATTTCAGATTTTCATTTATTTAGCAATTGAAGAGATTTTTATTGGGTTTCACAAATTCTTTTACATTTGTACCATAATAATGTTATTGTTCCTTTTAGATCTCATTTAAACAGCTAATTTTTCTGCTAATTAGCACCCTTAATTATTATTATTAAATTATATTTTTAGTGTGCCATTTCGAAAAAAATGAGAATTCTAGGCTGTCACGTGCTGGACTGAAACATGGACAAACCCAGGCTGTGAGAATCCCACTATGGTGCAGTCTAGTACGTGAGAATGCTGCATATTGTACATGTAGTACAAGAATGGTTAGAATCTTTGGTAAAGCTGACTACAGTGGAACCTCTCTGTGTGACCACCTCTCGTAGGCGACCACCTCTCTTAAGCAACCACTTACCAAAAGCATGTTTTGTCTCTCAGTCAAAACACTGCATTGAATACCTCTCGTAAGCGCCCACCTCTCGTAAGCGACCGCGACCACCTTTTGGGCTTTGGAGTTGGATTTTTCTTTGTTATTTTACCTCCGGCAAGCGACCGTACAACTGAAATCATTCACACAATCCTCGATTAAAAGGTTTTTCAAGCCATAAACTGTATATATTTTTTGACACTATCAAGCCCTGTTTATCTGTTGAAGTTCATGTTCGCTGAAAATTTTAAAGGTTTTTAGGTTGGAGCACTACAAACCCATAATAATAAACTGTAGTGATAAAATATGTTGTTGTATTGATATTCCCTGTCCCTAGAGACCAGAGATCATATTACTAAAATTTGGGCTTCCTGTGGTGGTTACTCTCGTAAGCGACCACCTCTCGTAAGCGACCACTTTTCCAGGTCCCGAGGGTGGTCGCTTAGGGGAGGTTCAACTGTACCTTTAAGTTATGTCTGTCAACAAACAGGAACATGGACTGTGAAGGGTTATTGATGATAAGTCCAGTACAGTCCTTCCTAGCCAGAAGGTGAAGCAGCTGCTTCTCATAGTCAAAGTGTTCAAATTCAAACCTAGCCTGTAAAGTGGAAAGGAAAATCAGAAATGGCATGTGAAGAACACTGGGGGCTGACTCATGTTTGGATTGTACACGTATTATATATGTGCCGCAGTAGAGAGTCCAGATTGAGGTTCGGATTACAGGTTCCGGAGCTGAGGTCTTAATCTACCAATTTTCACTGTATGAGTGACTCGGGTCTTTGTAAAGATTCATGGTGAAGCCCTGGATTTTATAAGGAATGACTGGGAGGGTCTTCATACAGACTTCACTACTAAGACCTTGTGGCCTCTCACCATAGACCCCTCACTCTTACTTTTGAAAATGGTATAAAGGCCCTATTGCTTGTGTTTTACCACTGAGGTATAAAGGAGCATGCATGTGACTGATTTGCTTCATATGATTGGACAAAATGCTCATTAGTATGCATGAATTTTTGAAGAACAGGTTAGGATCAAGTTAGCATGATTTAGTATTAATAATAGTTACCATAAATACCCAGGTATAGGCCACACGCATGTATAGGCTGCACCCCAAACTTAGACACCTTTTCAGAAGGTCAAGATAATGCTCGTACTTGAGGCAAAACTTCTTCAGAAGAGATTGTTGTCATGTCAACTGCTATTGCAACTTTGAATGTGTTTATAACTTTAGTTGTCATTTCTTGTATGTTTTTAACCTGCTGCCTTTAAATCACTCCAGAATTATTATTCTTTTATTCCCCCATTAATTAACTGACAAGATTTTCAAGGGACGTCATTCCTTTAAGCACAAGAGAAAGCAAGGTTTTCTGGCAAAACTACTGTATTCACTCATGGATAAGCCACACCTTTTTACCCAAAATCTTCATTTGAAATCAGAGGTGTGGCTTATCTGCGGTTTATAGTTGCTTTTCTGGAGCAACTAAATGTTACCACACATGGGATCTCCATTCCACCACAAAGCTAATGTTGCAGTGTTGTCATCGGCCTGTTACTTCCATGGTTATAGTTCCTCCACGAGTAAGAAAATACCATGCTATCCTTGAGTATTCGCACGGTAAATGGCCCACTGTCAGTGACAGTGTCGTCACTGTTCAAACTTTCACAGAAAATTAAGTGAAACTGATCTTCCACCTCTCTTTGAGTAATTAGTTTTTTTTCCAATAGATGGCTTCCAGATATTCGTTTAGACATGATACATGTACAGCTAATGAAAAAGAAAACTAGTCTACTCTGTTGTTTTGACTTCGTTCAGCGAAAACAAAACTTCTAGTGTCAAGTTTTCTCTCTTCCAACAGATGCCTGGTTACTAAGCTACGGACGAACATTAGCACGTTGTTGGTTTGATTGACATGTAAAATTTGATCTAAAAAGTGACCCGAATGAACAGATCTCAGTAAACGAATACTATGGAAAGATACAATAATGTAGGTCATGTACATGTATCTTATAAGTATGTAAACATGAAGTTTATACTATTCCAGAGCCGAAATTACAGATACAACTGTCTTTGGAGTTTTCTCCAGTTTGAAAGTCCCATGCATCAAGGTTGCAATGTACATTTGATTTCTTCCAAAAAACTTTTTTCCCTAAACTAAAGCTTCTGAACTTGGGATGCAGCTTATCTGCAAGTGTAGCTTATCCATGAGTGAACACAGTATACATGCACGAGTCCTAGGTCTGCCATCTTGGATTTTGAAGGGGTTTGGGGCGAGTGTTCATTATAAAATATAACATGTATGCTTGTTTATGTCCAAAAAAGTGTGGCCTATATGCAAGTATTTACAGTAATTAAGTAATGCATGTGTACAAAGGTACTGTACCTGAATGGGTTTGAACTCTGAACTGTCATCTCCTTTCCAACGAGAAAATAAATGGCACACAATCTTGTCAATGTCATTCCGAGGCCACAGGAAGAAATCCACTGCCTGAGTGCAACCAATAACATCCTAGAAGACAATTATCACAGATGGGAAAGCCAATGAGATTTCCTCATAAAAGAAGGTTCAATTACTAGAGGAGTTCTACTTCATGATACTGTATGTTACCAGAAATGTGAAAAGCAGCATGTATGTACCCGGTATATGGCAAGACACTCTCAAGGTCATATCAAGTGTTCTGGTTGGCTGTTAACTTGGGGTGGTCATAATGTGAGTACAGGGATGTGGGGATGGGGAAGCGGGGATGTGACCTTAGAAACATGCATGTGTGTGTGGATGCACTGCATTGTTTTATCACTTCATGAGGTCAAACACTTTTGATTATATTATTTCTAACCTAAATGATCAGCTAGTCATGACAAAGCAATGCATTGAATACACAACATTTACATGTATATGTATATTTTAGCGGTCAAAACTACTGTGTTTCTAAGGTCCCAGTGTCTCTGTCCTCACATTATGACCACCTTAGTGCTAACTTGGTTGGGATTTCACAGTATGGACCATTCCGTAGACTGTTATTACCTGTCTCACTGGTCCATGACACATATATTTTACCAAATATTTAATAAACCTCTTATAACTATGTCCTTTCTTGAATGTTTGTGACTGTACTGAGGAATGTGAGCCCTCTGTCATTTTCGTACTGTCGGAATCTCGATCAGGCCCATTCTCCAGTACAGCCCATATCCTTCTGAAAAATTATGTTAATTACTAACAAATGTTTTTATATAATATCTTTATTACTATTTCATCAATAATTACCTCTACTACTATACCTACTACAAACATAATTCAAACCAATATTGTTTACATTACACAAAAATAACATAAAAAACAAAAACCTACATATTATTGTCTCCAAACAAAACAAATGCTGTTTTGGATATTTTTTCCCCATGCTCACCTTTCTCATACACTGGTATCTCGGGGCATGTAACTGAACAACATCCTTCTCTAGCAACTCCTGAGAGCTCTCCAGAGAGTATGCTTCTTCCTGCAGGACAATTTAATCATAGTTAATAGAGTTGAATGGTTGTGAAACTCAGGGACCTTCTTCGTTATATGTCTTTGTTAGCTTTTTTCAACCACTACCGTGCACAAAACACAATAGAAATTCCAACATGTTAATCAATCAGCCAATAGAAACACATGAGTTCAGGCGTTCAGGGAACGCTAATTAACTATGTCCATGCACAATCTTTTGTCTTACCCCCTTCCAACATAAATCGCAGCACCTTTGTTAGCCCTTTTGAAGTTTGCCGGCTTTCCTAGCCATTCCACTCTATAACTATGATTTAATAATACAAATAGGAAATTTTGATTTTGAATTGTACATGTACTTTGTATATATATAAAAAAAAGAGGCTGTAATGACTTGAAAGAACTTGTAATGACGATACAAAAAAATGATGTTGATGTCCTGTATGCAGGAGTTTTTGCCAGTGGGTCATATGGGGGTGGGGTATTCCCTTCCCCAAGGAACTGTCCCCCCTCCCCCAATCAGACTGCCCCATCGGCCCCCACCCTTCCTCCCCACTCCCTTCACTCTCATATCAAGTCCCAATTAAATTTAGTCAGTGGGTGACAGACATGCTCACCCTGTCTCAAACATTAATTTTTTTTTTACATTTGTTTTCTGACTTTGCCTGACCGTACTCCCAAATATTCCCCCATTTTTTCAGGGCTCAAAATTGTGACCAATGCAGTATCATTACTACCAGTTTATGCCTTACTAGATGTTTTGTTGTTATAATTACCGTAAACACCCGTAGATAAGCCGCACCTTTTCACCCAAAATTTTCGTTCAAAATCGGGGGTGCGGCTTATCTACGGGAACACCTAGAAAGGAGACCCAACATTAACATATATTTACATATTATGAACCTGTATGAAGCTTTTATTATGCAATGGTGCGTATATTACAATCAGGTTCAAATGGGCCATTCCATTTTATATGCACACCCCCCCTATTGAGGAACTTGGATATCCTTAGGGGGGGGAGGTTGTAAAACGGACAAACATCCAGACGGGGATGAGTAAAATATCCAAAGGGGTATAGGAAGGTGAATAGATATCCACACCAGGGATATCCAGGATGGTAGCCAGGATATAATATCCAGCAGTCCCCCCTATTGAGAAACTTGGATATCCAGAGGGGGTGAGAGGGTATCCAAGGGGGTAAAAAAGCAATTCCCTCAATAGGGCAAGACATAATGCAAGGGGGAGAAAAATGCTAGAGGGCTGGAAAGGCTACCCAAGAGGGTCTGGAGAAACAGCGAAAAAAAAAAAAAAAAAAAAAAAAAACATCCAGAGGGGGTACGCCCAAAATGATATCCAAAGGGGTATAGAAGTGACATCCTCAATAGGAGGGGTGTGCATATAAAATGGAATGGCCCAATCGCATCTGATCGTGTAATATAGTAATTTAAGCATAATCATTGAAAAAAAACACGGTTTGAAAGAATTAAAGCAAAAACTCTTCTAAGACCCACCTTAGACCTAATATATTAGAATTTCGTGAATATTTAAACGTGATTAAGCTTATTTACCTTCCAAAACAAGCTGATTCGCAGTGCTTGTCAAAGCATGCATCTAAACAACCAGGCATTCTTCGCAATTTTACACGTGGGAGATTGGCACTAGTTAATGAAAATCCAAGATGGCGGACCTCAGACCTACTCGTGCAAGTATAGTTTCGCCAGAAAACCTTTCTTACTCTAGCGATTAAAGGAAAGCGGTTCCTTGGAATTGTTGTTAGTTAATGGGAGAAAATAAGCGGGAAAATTCTGGAGTGATTTAAAGACTGCAGGTTAAAATAATTATACACAAGAAATGACAAGGCAAGTTGAACCATATTCGATCAAATTAAAGTTGCAATTATCTATTTATGACAATCTGATGAAGTTTTGCTTCAAGTACGAGCATTTGTGAACTCCAACAAAAGATTATTCTTTTTTTTTGGAAGAAGTTTGGCATCAAGTACAAGCGTTTATGAACTCGGACAAAAGATTTTCTAATTATTTTTTGTATTTTCTAAAAACGTTTTTTCCTAAATCTTGGGGTGCAGCTTATCTACGGGTGCGGCTTATACACGGGTGTTTACGGTATATATATATGTAAGATGTTAACACGAAAAGGGTTTGAAGTGGAAGTACTAGTGCTTCACATCAATGCATTATCAAAGCTAGCTCATAAAACACGTTACAGAAACTGTATGGACAAAGGGAGCATATTTTTCTCTGGACTAGTGCTCAAATTGGGGTTGAGGCGGTAAGACTGCTTTTATGAAAACAGCCTTCATCTTAGCTAGCCCTGCTAAGCCTCTGCCTTGACACACCGGAAGCTTAAGCTAGTGAAGCTGCTCCCAAACGTTTTTTTTTTAAGCAGAATTTATTGCCTTTATGGGTATTTTTGGGATGGGGGACCTTAATTGAGTCACAAATAATTTCTCCTCTTTCCTGTCCTTAGTGTTTTTCTTTATGGTCAGCAACCTACTGGGTGTTCTTCCCTGGTACAAAATCACAGAGAAAAAATATTAGAAAACTTCTGTGAGCAAGAAAGCAGATTCTGTGAAAACCTCCAGCACTGGGGAGAAAAGTTTGCAAAAGATGACTACCATGAGAAACAGTGATACCCAAATATGAATACCTGTAAACCAAAGGAAGTAATAAAATGATAAGGTAAAACAATTCTGTTGCTGGAAAGAATTGCTGACTACTGAGAAGGCAATTTGATTTTGTAACAAGTGAAGTTAAGACTGATCAGGCGAGGTTAACTTTTGGATTCTCAAGCATGTTAAGGCATGGTTTGAACATGAAAACGAGGCTTAGCAGCTATTTTCTTGAATAGAGTCACTTGAATTTGCTCAAATCCTAGAACAATGGTGGTTAGAACTAATATCAGCGTTTTTAATTGCCCTAATATAACCAACCACGTGATCACAAAAAGATGAAAATTAAACTAAAAACGGGGTGGTGCATTTTATATTTTAAGTAACGATTTTGTGTTTATCTGATTACACTTGTGGTTGACTTTAAAGATCAGTCCGGAATGGTTGACCCTGATAAACTGTTAAGACGAAAATATAGAAAACATGTCACGTGACCTATTCTTGGAACCATTTTTTGCCATTTATATCCTCTTCAGTGATAAAAAGTCAACCATTCTGGACACAGTCTCATTTCCCATAACAAGCTTAACATTTCGAATCGAAAATCTAAAACAAAACAATAACTTCCGCCACCCCATTTTGATTTCTTTGTTTTATCAGCCTTGAGGTCACGTGACCTTCAAAACACCAAAATACCGATCCTTAAATGTTAAGACACACGATTACCGTATTATTCCAAAGTCATAGGGTATTTCATGCGTAAATGACAAAGATAGCAAATTTTGAATGTTTTATCAGAACGGTTCAAAAACCATGCCTTAACATGCTTGAGTTGGTGAACTTATGGGATTTTTGCATGAATTTAACCTACATTAATTATTTTGTACCTCACTCTGTATTTGCTCTAAATTCACTTATATTATGTACAGACACAGCCAAGGAAAAGATTAAGACACCATAAAAGTTTCATTAATTTTATTGCAGTATTTTTATTAAAAATCTACATCCAAACATCCTCCTACAAACCTTATTATATTATGCAGGAATATTATATTCAATCAAAACATTGCACAGAGGTAGTAATAATTCATCCCACCTCAAAGCACAAAAGACAATACTGAACATTACTTCTTCCTTTGTGATATTTCGCATTGGATTTAAGAGTCAAAAGGTAAATAGAACATCACAAATAGCTTTGTTAGAAGGTAACATATCTAAAAAACAGTAAAATACGGTAGGTCAAATAAGTTTTATTTGATATATTATAATGCTTGACAAAAACCTCAACCAATTACATGTATGTTTTCACGATTTATTAGGACTTCAGCTTGGAGTAACAGATTATTTTGTCGGAGTTGGTGATGAACACTCTCAAAACACACATCCCACATGCATTAGACGGATGTGCACATTATCAATATATATATAAGCTTACGGCACTAGATGTAGTAACAAAGATCCAATGTGAACTTGTGAAATATCCATTGAATAATGAGAATATTGATTTGTTAACACCTTAATTACGAAGTGAGTGAGGGAGCAACAGTATTTTCCCCATACCAATAACTTGTGGATTGTTAATGCAATATCAGTGAGTTCAAAACCTGCACTACCATAATAATTATGGTCTCATATTTCTTGCATTCTTGTGCATGTTATATACCTTCTTTGCAGATTCATAATTTATAATCAATTTACATACTGTACAATACAAACATACATGTAACTCTGCAATAGTGCATTATTGTTATATTTATTTTTAAGAGAATAAGAGATTTGTCATCAATTCCAATTTAACAAAAGAATTAGTGTCCCTGATTTAGTAGAGCATTTGTGGGGTGGGTACAAGATGATAAGATATGTTAATAAAACTAATTAACTTGTATTAATGCTGTTTTTAGGGAGCATTTGATTTACCTAATTCTGGAATAATATACATGTATACGGTAATAAATAGTCGAATGATCACTACAATTGCTTAGATAATTTTTTTAGCCACTGCAATACTAATTTAAGGTGTCCATGCAAGGCCAGCATAAGTGACTTTTGATCAAGTTCTAAATTCTCCCTAAGAAAACAAAGAGTATCAAGGAGAATTTAGAATGTGATCAATAGTCACTTAATACATTGTTCTTGCACGAAACCCTTCAATTGTATCCTGAATTTGTAGCATTTGCAGTTTACAGTGCAAAATGTGCCTGAACCAGTAAAGTAAAGTAAATACCGTATTTTACCAGTGATGTACAAGCCGCACCTTGTGTATAAGCCGCACCCCTAACTTCAGCCTGATAAACAGAAGCCTGTTTTTCCCGAAAGGTTTAAGGAAAAACCTTGTGTATAAGCCGCACCACAAAATTCAGTGAGAGTAGTCTTGTGTTTGAGTTCATAAATGCCCGTAATTGAAGCAAAACTTCTTCATAAGAGATTGTCATATCAAAACAACGAATTGGTTTCAAGTTTCCTTGTCCTTTCTTGTGTATATTTTAACCTGCTGTCTTTAAATCACTTCAGAATTCTTCTGCTGTTGTTCCCCCATTAACCAACAACATATTCAAGGAACTTCATTCCTTTAAGCGCACAATAAAGTAAGATTTTCTGGCAAAACTATTTGAGCATGTGTCTGTCAGTCCGTGGTCCACCATCTTGGATTTTCAAGGAAGCCTGGGGCGAGAGTTTTCTCAAACGTCCGATCGAGCGTGATCGATCTCCGAAGTTGAATATGAACTCGATGAGAATAATACTTTATTTGAAAATTTGAAGGCTTCCAAGACCAATTAAGGCCTTGAACAACACTAGGAGCCATTCAAGGAGTTAGCTGAGAAGATGACAGGCAACTGGACAGCTAGTGTTCTTTGGAAAGCGAAGGAGAGGAGTTTGAGTAGAAATCTTGCTGACACTCGTGTTCTGTGAATTTAATGTGCCATTTCTATTGTTCATATGGCTTTGTTTACGGTCATTGCAAAAAAGTTTTCTGAAAACACTCACATATAAGCCGCACCCCCAACTTTGTGGCAATTTTTTGTTACTTTCAAAATCTGAAAGTCAAAAAAGGTGCGGCTTATACATGATAAAATATGGTAAGTGACTATATTTAAAGTGCATATAAGCCCTGGCTAATTATATTTCTTATGAAGAGACTAGAGGCCATAGACAAAGGATTCCAGAATAAAGTCTTGGGTTGCCTGTAGACGAAAATCAAATGCACAAGAGCACTTTACAAAATTGGCACTGGGTCTACTTTTGACGTCATCAACAGAACGTGCTCAATGTGCCATTGCATTAAAGGCTTGCTGAATAAAGCTCTCCGAAACATTATCATCTTTCTTGGTTACAAATGTATGTATTCAATTATTTTGCAAATAAGCCAATGCTTTATACCCGTGAAGAGACGAGCTCTGTTGATGACATCACATTTTATTCTCAACCCAGTCCCCGAACGTATGCGGAAATTATTCTACATTTGGAAGTTTAGTCGCTAAAAAAATAATGAAAACATTCTTATTTTAACTTTAAGTGTCAATGTATTTATAGCTTTGCAGATATAAATGGGGTCTTACAATTTTACATCCTTATCCAAGCAGATGTGAAGGTCTGTTTACTGTATTATTTAAAGGCATCACCAGGGGTTTCAATAGAAGGTGGCTACCGGCAATAAACCACCGGTTACTTTGTTTCTTACTGCTGGCTACTTCACACGATCGTTGCATTTTTTGTTAAGTGTTGAGTAAAGTTTACTAGGTAAACCACCGCCTCTAATGTCAGGACTGCCAGTTGCCTAAAAAGTTATTGAAACCCCTGCATCACCTTCGATCTACTCAGTTATTTAAAGGGGCTATGTCATGATACTGCGCATGTATCGAGTAATCGCTCATTTAGTGGCTGTTAGTTGGATACAAACAGTGAAACTTCCCTCCCTCGATGCTTGATTGAAAGGATTTTCAATATCTCCCTGGAGACTGTTTATATACACTGTTTGTTAATAGTAATTTTTGCATATATTTTTTTCGTTTTAAGCATCTCACATGGCCGAGAGGATCGTTAGTTCATATCAAAATCGGTGGAAATAGCTCTTTCCGGCCCGGGAAAACGAATGTAAAGTCTTACCGTGACACGTCAGCCCCTTTAAGACCCTGAGTGTTGATCCAGCCGGGGTTAATGAACCAGTGACCTTCTGCTCGAAAGACTGGCACTTAACCACTGAGCTACATTTACATGTAGCCAGGAGACTGGAATATGGTCAATTAAATGCACCCTTATTATTGCTTATTAATTGCCCACCTTCACACCCTTCATGATGCTGTCTTTGTAGTTGTTTGTCATAATGGGAATAACTTCTGACACTTCAAACAGGGCATATCTCTTTTTCTGTATTTCAAAACAAAATAATAAAATTATGTTTATCATCAATGCTCCATTTTTCGTAGTAAATCACAAACAGGTATACAGTTGTTAATAATATACATTTATGTTTATACATGTTATCTATTTGTTTCTATGTAATTACATACATGATTGTATGGGTGCTGTTATTGGTAATTAAATTCTCAAACTATTTGCCAACCTCACATTATTTAGTCTTCATTTCCCAGAAAAAAATTAAAATAATATTTGCTGTTGTTTTTGCACAATGGATACAGTCGCTACAATGTATATACTTCAATAAACAAAACACATTTGTCAGTTCTCATGCACCTATGGTATCAGCGGTCATCCCAGGGGGGATTTGTATCTTTCAACCACAGTGAATACAGGGGACTTTGCATAAACGTCACAAAGTAGACTTCTTTCACAGTCACCTCGTTATATTTCAACCTAAGCTGAGGTTAGGGTTACATGTACATGTAGGTTCGACTTCAAGTGTTCTTTTTATGCAACCTTGTTCATATGTTGCTCGGAAGGATTAAGAAAGTCTGGAGCATGGGGAGATCTAGAGATGTCAAAGGTAACCAAAATGCCAGTGGGCTCATGTCTTGCAGCCGAAAGAACAGAACTACATAAGGGACCGATCGTTTATTACGTTGCAGGAGGGGGCGGTGTTTTTAGCGAGGGGTTAAAATTAATTTTTGTAAAAGGGGAAATTGAAGAGGGTAATTTTTGCTCTTAAGACAATTTGAGGGAGGTATAGTTTTGAGAAAGGTACAGAGCCCTGTAAGGGCCACCCACAAACACAAATTTTGAGAGAATATCGTGCGATACTGCTTTATTATCACGCAATAAAGCGTTACTATCATGCAATACTGCTTTATTATCGCGTGATACTGCTTTATTATCGCACGATACTGTTTTATTATCACACAATAAAGTGTTATTTTAAAATACATACTTTACTTAGGCCCAGTTCAGATGCCGCTCTTACCATGAGCCAAACTTAATTGTAGCAATTAAGTACATGAAAAGTTTGGCATTTGAAATCATTCAAAATACATTTGATCAAAGCGGTTGCTATTAAAAAACGTGTATAATGAAAACTTAAAAATAAACAATATAAAGTTAATCATGGTATTGTTTTCGCCTTCGTCAGTCCCTAAAATAAAGGTATTTAAGGGTGGTAAAACAATTCCACAACTATGTAACCAGGTTTTCAAAGTAGAATAAAAAATTACTGAAAAGGGGCAATACACAAAGAGATGCATCATTGTTTCTTCTTCCTTATGACAAAAGGAACGAGAGTTATCATTCAGCTTAAATTTGTACAAATCCTTATTAAGAAAAAGGCAATTATTTAATATTTTGTATTGAAAATTCCTAAGATAAGATTCAATATATCCGATTATAATTTATACTGATTTCCAGTCTATTTCATTAACTTTTAGTCTACTTTTCCACTTTAGTTGAGAGGTTGGTGTTGCAGATTTGGAAGTTATTAAAATATCATACAATATTTTGTTAGTTAGTTTATCTATTTTATAGAGAGTACCCTAAACCCTATTGTCGATGTATTGTATCTCAACACATATCATTGTTACTTACTGGTTGGGTAATGACTTCCAGTGTTGAGGAATTGCATGGATAATACCAATTAAGCCAAGCAAAAAAATCATTCTTACTAAGACCAACTGATTTAGCTTTTTCCCAAAATGATTGTTCCTTAACAAGTGGTGCATTTCCCTGTAGCCTAAACAGCTTCCACTTCCCTGGAGTTCCATTTCTATGGCGTCAGTATTCCATCTGGACTACTGTAGTACTTTCTCCTTCGTAAATTGTTGCTTCTCAGAACATGTTTGCATTTAAGCTGGCGTACGTAGTCTCATCGTGATAAATTAAAGAAAAGTGAGGATTTCCATATAATTCAAGCTTAGATTAAAGTATTTCTCGACTAATGCATCCCTGTTATTTTCAATATAATTTTGAATCGCCGGTAAGTATTCAGGTCAAGCCAAATTCGTTGTCGGAAGAGAAACATATAAAGTAGAAGAGCATTATCACGTAGCATGTTCGCCGCCATGTTGTCTAGCTAATAAATGTACACATTTTAAAATAACCCTGCATTATCGTGCGATAGTAAAACGGTATCACGTGATAGTAACACTTTATTGTGCGATAATAAAATAGTATTGCATGATAATAAAGCAGTATCGCACGATAATAAAGCAGTATCGCACAATATTCTTTCATAAATTTGAGTTTGTGGGTAGCCCTCACAGGGCTCCGTAGAAATCAGAATAGGAGATTAATTTTCTCATGCAGTCATATAATTTCAAGAACTTCAAAACAGTAAAAACATAGAGAAGAAAATCGAGCAGACAGGTAGCCCAAGACCAGCAGTATCAAATGGTCAACGGTTATTGCACTAGGTCAGAGCATTATCCTCATGCTCATCTACGTTTTTTCGACTTAGCCGCGATATTGATGAAATTGTAACCTGGCAATAATTTGGATGAGTGGGACCGGTGCTTAATTTTTTTCAAGGGGAGGGGTGGGGGTAAACATTTATATTCTCATGTCAGATGGGGGGGTTGGTATAGAAAAAAAAAGTTTTGAAGGGGCGTGCAAATTTTGTTAAACATTTTTTTAGGAAAAACACCCGCCCCCCCCCTGCAACACAATAAACGATTGGTCCCTAATATAAATTTACATAATCAAAATCTTAAAAAAGTTTGTAAGCAAACTACAATGTTAGATCTTTCTGTCAGCTTGTACATGTATCCTTTTTTTTCCCTCTGACTTGTATAATAGAGATGTAAATATTTATTCACTATACCTAAATTTGTCTGTTTGTTTGTTCATGTTTTCTTGTCTGACCATTAAATATAGTTTACAAAACGAGCAGTGGTATTTTATCAGATTTAAAACATGAGGGTGCAGCCCAGCATTGTTTTATCAGATCTAAAGCACTTGCGAGTTTCGTAAATGGCTTAAAGTGCTACTGAAGCAAAATTTCATCATTAAAATTAACATTTCACTTGAAAGTCCTTTCGAAATGAGGAAGAATAGCATTTTCTGTTTGTCAATATCTCATCTCATTCCAGAGATATTAAGGTTTTTGGAATATGCAAATTAGATGGTATGTGATGTCATAATTAAGGTTGACACAGCCACGAAGACAATCACAAAATGAAGGATATCTCTGCAAATAGCAGGTATATAAAAACAATTGGAACTTTGCACATGTATGGTACTAAGGAAAGCACACGTCACTGTGGAAATCATGATGCTGCCATGGAAACACTCTTGGCCCCTCTCTTGGTATACAGAGTGTGAATAGATCATTGTTCAACAGAGCAGCTGAAAGAGAGGCTAGGCAGGACTTAAGCTATCTCATAATCGCTGGTTATAAACATGGAGGTTGGAGTGAGTTGAACCATTTGCATCTTATTTCATGCCTTCCTTGGCACTTTAGATCATTATAGCGAGTGTTCTAGAAGCATTAGTCTTCCATATATATATTACGCAAAATATCTGTGTCAATGTTCTTGATTTGTTGTCAAAAAAATATTATAAATTAACCTGAATATTTTGTGCCCCAGGGGGAGGGGCAAATTCCTATCTTTTACTGGTCATCGTCCCCTACAAGTTGGGAGAAATTACAATGTTTGCAAATAAGGATCTTTGACAAAGTCCCCACTGATACATGTACATGTAGGTGTATTAGGGACTGTTTGTTAACTATAGCTAAGGGGAGGGGGGGGGGGGGGGGGGGGGGGGGGGGGGGGGTGGCTGGAGTTTAGAGTGGGGGGGGGGGGGGTGGTACAGTTTTTGTGATGGTAAAAAATGGGTGGGGTACTGTTTTAGCTTTTGTGTTTTCAGTTGACTTTTAATTTAGACTGTTGAGCAACATGAAAAAGAACTTTCGATTTTCAAGAGAACTCTGATCTATTAAGGCACCGTCGACATATTCGAAATGCCCCGCTTAACGCACAACGGACGGGGGTAAGGGCATGGACGTTAGTGTGGGGCATTTAGAACAAACACTTTTTCATCAATAGAAGTACACTTTTAATCAAACGTTTCCAGTCAGGTAAATTTACATTAGAGCGCAATTTCTGTTGAATTTCTCAGAAATTTCAACAAGGTCTTTTGATTACAAGTATCATGAAATACATCAAACCTCCAGGTAGTAAAATTCAGTTTTATAGTCGTGTGGATAATGAGTATTTTAGTCAAGATCCGAAATGAGCTCGTACGGGAATTCGAGGTACTGAAAGCTTGTTTTATACTTTGTTTATAAGTGAACTCCCGTGTATTTCATTACTGTTTTTCCTGACCTTATAAAAGCATAAAACAATGGGTGGACGTTAAGGGGGAGGGGGGAGGGGGTCTGACCTTAACGTCCGTTGTGCGTTAAGCGGGGCATTTCATGTCTACTAAGGCCAATTTTTAGGAATGGCAGGTGAAAATATGCTTGGAAATGATTTAAAACACTCATTTATGGCCTACCAAAAAAAAAGAAATGTCAGGTCAGATTTTATTTCTATTTCAATCACTGCAGGGGATCAGAGGGGGGTAGAATTTTTGTACAGGATATATTGGAACGACTGCAGAATACCCCACCACAGCAAGTAGACTTTATTCATGTCAACGCGTCATCGCGTCAACGAGTAGACTGCGGTTGCTTGTAGAACGAAGGTAGTAATATATAGAGAACACTATTCATGTCAACGCGTCAACGAGTATACTGCGGTTGATTGTAGAACGAAGGTAGTAATATATAGAGAACACTATTCATGTCAACGCGTCAACGAGTATACTGCAGTTGATTGTAGAACGAAGGTAGTAATATATAGAGAACACTTTAATCATGTCAACGCGTCATCGCGTCAACGAGTAGACTGCGGTTGATTAATATATAGAGAACACTTTATTCATGTCAACGCGTCATCGCATCAACGAGTAGACTGCGGTTGATTGTAGAACGAAGGTAGTAATATATAGAGATAATAGCAAGATTGATATAAATGGACGTTATGTCAATTTACAATTTTATTTCATTATTTCATTTCATTTTCAATTTCATTTATATGTTTGACCGTGACAACGCGTCGACGTGGTAGGGTATTCTGCAGTCTATCCGGATATATTTGGGGGTGTGTTTTAAAAAATAAACTCTCCCCCCCCCCCCCCCCCCCCCACCCATAATTACCGAACAGTCCCTTATATTATATTTTATATTTCAAATAGAAACTAAGATTCATTTGAATTGGTTTGAATTGAGTTTTAAGTTAAGTGCTAAATGGTTAACACAACAAACAGCAAAATTGCGCTAGCTTACTCGCACTCAAATAGCTCATGTACCACAAACAACGTCAGAATACACTTCTTACCTTGTCTTTGAACACAAATGATACGTACATCCTGTACTCGAACTGGTCCGCCAAAGATTCTCGTTTGCGCCGCAGTTGTTGTCTTAGTCTACACAATGTCGTCGACTTCCTCGAACACGGATCTGCCATTACGCTAGCTCCCTTAGCGTTCGGCATTTGGAGGAGAGTAACTTTGACTCCCTTGAAGTCAGAATCCCGAGCCAAAAATATGGCTGAACGTACGTAAACTCCTAACCCAAACCTAAATAGCCTAAGAAAAGCGGCAGACAGGGGAAACTCCTTGCTCTAAAAAGCTAAATAGCATCTTATATGAGCGATTAACTTCATTTTGCACATTCTGACGGCCCACAAAGTGTTTAAAGTAGTCTAGATTCATTAAAATTCGAGCTGGATTCACGAACGAAACGTTTCGGTTCTTACTGCCAGTGCCAGACAAGATGGCGGACAATGACGTCACTCATATGAGACCGTACCGAGGCCGAGCGTCGAAAACTTCCACAGGCAGCCCAAGCTAACCTACCTAAACTGGTCACCACCTGTGTGTTGAGAAGTTGTTCCGGGGAGTCTTCATCGGCTGCAGTGGTGTAGCCTCCGATGCAGACGTATTGTGTGGTTCGTTTCCCTCCCTCCCTCCCACACCAACGTCTGCGGACTCGAGCCCACTTTTTCGTTCAGCCTATCAGAGGAATTCCTATTTTCCGGGAGCTCATTAAAATGCACAGCTCGTCGATATGAATAGATTCCCTACAAACGTTCACAGTCGCTGAACTTGCCACCAAAGCAGAGTATTTTTGTGGCGACAGGAAAGACGTGAAGATATTTCTTTTAGAGATATTCGAAAGCTTCAAAATCCATAGCCAAAGTCCAAATTTATGCACTGAAATATCTTTTTTTTTACCACTTGGCAACCTCTGAGCGTTTTGAAGTCATTTTCTGTTGTCTAGGCGAATGAGAGGAGACGAAGACTTGCATATGCAGGCTAGCTCGTACTCATATGCACGTGCAAATATGGAAGTCAAAATAATCAGCCAATCAAGTGTTCTTGTTCCCACCGTCCACGAAGTAATTAATTAATGTTACAGACTATATATTCGACGAATCAAACAAAAACCAATAATGATTTATAAGGCTTTAAATAACCTGTCTCCTGGATATTTATCCTCAAAATTTATACCATGTTCAGTCTCTACAAATTACAATCTTAGGGGCTCATCAACAAAACTAACCCTCGTACGGCCACGAACCAATTTCGAATTCGGTAAAAAGGCTTTTCGATTTAGTGGGGCTAAGTTATGGAATGAACTGCCTGAGGATGTAGGCAATCAACTAGTTTAAATAACTTCATCAGTTTAATCTTACGTAATCGAGTTACTTTAACCTTATGTAAATATTATTTATATATGACATTCCTATTTTTCTTATTCGTCCCTGCAACATGGCTTTCATGTAAAACAGTTTCATATTTTAGTGTCTTTATCTATGTATGTAACTGATGATTTTCCATGTATAAATAAAGATGCCAATGTTTGGGCTAAGGGAAAAATCTAACTAGCACTGAAAATAAACAATCATTAAGTCACGGAACACGAAATGTGGCTCGAGTTCGCAGACGTTGGTGTGGGAGGGAGGGAAACGAACCACACAAGACGTCTGAATCGGAGGCTAGCAGTGGTTTGGGTAAGATAATTATAACTGTGTGTTTCAGTTTGGTTTGAGGCAATTCTAGAACTTTTTTTACCCCCTAAAAAAATAATTAGCTTGGGTTGCCTGTCGTACGTAGAGGTTATAATATACTCAACTCAACAAAATATCTGGGATGAGTGCATAAAAACGTTATCAGAGTTTTAGCATCTCGGAAAGGAAGAAGAAAAAGCAACCGACCCAACCTCGTTCCCAGGGTCTTCTCGGTCAGATCCATGGATCTGACCGAGAAGACCCTGGAAACGAGGTCTTCTTGTGTCGCCACAGGAAACCCAATTCCGCTTCTTCTCCGGTAATATTAGCCAACGAGCGTATCCGCCTCTCTTTGAGCCGGCAGAAGAGAGGCGGATACAACGTTGCACACTTGCACAAAAACTCGCATGAATTAACGGCTAAACTGACCGTGAGTTGAGTTGTATTTTTCAAAACAGCAAGGCTTAGCTCAAAGAAGTCACTAACGGCATCGCCCGGAGTAGTCGTACTACATCAAATACCCTCCAGTGACAGGGTAGTAAACATTTCTCCGCCATGTTTAAAATTGGAGACTTTTCTTCAAATGACCAAGATCCCTTACAAAGTGGAATATGGCCTCAGAATGTCCAAGAAAGGCAAAATACCTTGGATAGAGTTCAATGGCAAGGAAGTCGCTGATTCGAACTTTATTGTTCGCTTTCTGAAGCAAGAACTGAGGTTGGATTTAAATGAACATTTGAGTGGCTTGCACACAAGAGTGCTAGGTACCTCTGGGGCCATGGAATTGGCCGGCATTCAAATAAAGAAATATACCAGATTGGAAAGAGAGATCTTTTGGCAGTATCCTCCCTTCTTGGTAACAAGAAGTTCATCATGGGAGATAAGCCATGCTTGCTGGATGCCGTTGTGTTTGGTTTACTTGCCAACATTGTATGGAGTGTCCCTGAGAGTCCACTTGGGAAGTTCACAGCAGAACATTAAAAAAATCTTGTTCAGTATTGCAGTATCATTAAAGAGCTGTTTTATCCTGACTGGGATGAAATTACTTCTGAGTGTAAGACTGAATAACTCAGACTCCGATCCATGCATGCCGGCCAACCTGTTGAATATGTTAAAATAGTTTGGTGCATGCATTCCAATACTCAATCATGTACCTTAGTATTTAATCATTTATTCAATTATTCATCTTTGCCATCTAAAATATGTATAAATGAGGGACTGGTCATTAATTACAGTGCCTATAACCCCTTTTCACCTTATTTTTTCCAAAGGAACATTATTTTGCAAAAAAACGTCCAATCTTAATTGTGTTTTTTTTACAGCTACTCAAAGTTAGCGAAAAATCATCATTTTGGCTCCCTGTGGGATAATTTCATAATCATAAAAAGGTCTGGGACGAGTCGGCTGATGACGTAGCATAAGGAATATAGTTCCATTCTGAATCATTTTCACTGCCTTCTGCCTTCTTATTACCTCTGAAAACAGCGCTAAACTTTTTCGGAATCGGTGAAGATAACAAGAGTGGTCCCTTAAGCTACGTCACAGAACAGCTCGGCCCTGCAGGCTACTTGCGTGCCCACATTTTTAGGCCTGAGGTACGGTTTTGAATGCCAATAAAATCATGAAGGAAAAACCGAATCGGATTTGTTCTTTTGATGAAAAAATAATTTAAACCTTCCTAGTTTACAAATAATGATGCTGGCAAAGGGTTACAGGCACTTTAAAGGGGGAGGGCTGGTGCAAGTGGAAAACACCATCGTGATGAGCTTCCCCATTTACTGAACTGATTTCAGTGTTAATTACGTGCACAGAGCATTCATTCGATGCAGTCATTCGACATGCTTTGTAACCAAGCTCGCTTGTTAAATATCATGGTTTTGAGGTACTGAATCAAATAATTTAGGTACTTCTTCATATTCAATTACTCGACAGACTTTGCTAACGTGCATTGCCGACCAGAAGTGGCGGAAATTTGCATGGAATGATTATGTCGAATGATTGTCTAAAAAACTTGAAACACTGCCTATGCATGTAACACTGAAATGGGTTGGAATATAATTATGAAGCACAATTCCTGCTGACCACCATCACTAAAACTATGGAAACGAAATACAAACATCTCCCCAAGGGAGGGCACTTGTATAATAGATGGTAAAAATTGGCAAAATGTTTGTTAAAAAAATTGACTTGCATGCTGGTTACCAAATATTTTTTAATCTACCCAGAGTGCCAAACAGTTTTAAAATCAAGTTGTTTGCCTGCAATTTTATTTTGCATTCTATTTTAGTCAGCTCTAATTCATTGTAAAATAATGATTTTGTTTACATTCAAGAATTACCCTTCTCCAATTCATAGTTCTCGGACCGCCATTTTGAAAGGTAACTGAGTATCGAAGCTGGAGTTGAGACATCATGGTGATTACACCACATCTATTTTGAAACCAATATTTTCCATACATTTAAAGGGAGAGACGGACAGACAGAGAGTTGCTTATCCATCCATCCATTTTAACTCGTGTATGTGCGCAATCGCAGAAACGTTATTTGGAATGGGGGAAATCATGTCACTCGCTCACTCACTCGCTAAGGTGTTAGCAAATCGATATATCTGACGCCTCATTTTCCAATCGATATTTCTCAAGTTTATGTGCCTAAAATGTTCGCGCCTAGATCTCCATCGCTAGTTACTTCCTTTAGTATCGTCGGTATATAAATCCGTCTAACACGTGGGACATCTGATGTGTGTGTTTGGGGAGTTAGCATCAGCAACTACGACAGACGCTTTATTCCATGTCTCCAGTAACCTATTGTCACTAATTGACTCAATTGAGAGCTTCGAACATTAATATCGAATTATAAAAAATGGGGCAACAATCGACCATGATGTTAGCACGCCAGAAGGCCTGGTAAGGTGCTTGATGATAGCAATCGATATTCGATTTATTCGGTATTTCATATCGACAGTAAAGATTCATCAATCCGGCGATGTTTAAATTCACGTGCCTAAAATTACTTCTTTGTTTATATATATAATATATACTAAAATCCCATTCGTCTAACCCATGTGGGAGACGTTTGTATTTAGTCATCGCCGCTACTGACATAAAAGCCAGATTACGCCAGAACTGAATAAACGATGGTGAAATCACAGGCTTCCCAAGATAAGTAGCGAATCTAACTGAATCTGGCGACAGAGGGTTAGGGTTTTGGTTCGAGTCTTCGTGGTCCGATATTTTTTTATATCGCCTAAATTTCTAAGTGCCGCTTTAGTTTGTACCCTAGAAATATAACATCGAGAAAATAGTGCAGTGCATTGCAATTCGACATTCTGGCGGATGGAATCTAGCCGCGACCCTTATAAACTGGCCGAAATCTAGCGCTTTTGTTTATCGCAGGCAATTCAGCATTAGGCGCACACGGGAAACAACACATCCACCAACAACTGAGCCGAATTTCAAGCCGCAATCGGATGAATTCATCTCAATCGTTTAAAATGTTTAATTTACTGTTTTATCCTATGATATGATGGCAAAGTATTATGACATTGGAATTCGAAGAATTTAATAACTGCTGTGATAAGCGATCGGATTACGGTTTCTACTGCATGAAGGCGGGTTGTCAATTTTTCTATACGCTTCGCCAACGGTCAGAATAATCACCGCTTAAAAACTGTCTTAAAATACCCCAAATCGTGAAAAAATCACCCACACAACTTCATTAAGTATCAATCTTTTGTTTCTGAAGATTTTGTTTTGTGGGATTCGGGAAAGACCATTCACACAGGTAATCCGATAGACAAATGTCTCAGTCTGGTAATACCCAGTGATAACTCAAGCTTTGCGAAACTGATAAACTGTAATTCGAAAATCGATTCGCAGGAGGCCATTAATAGGTTATTGTATGATAGTGCCCGCTGAGCACGAAAGACAATTTTGTGTTGAACAATAACGACAAATAGACTGTGTTTGTCTCGGAACTATCGGCTGATAGTTTCCCTTGGAAATTTGATGTTCTTAAAACTAGCATATTTCGTTCTCGGGCTTATATTTGTTTTAAGAACATCAAATTTCCACGGCCAACTATCAGCCGAACACAGTCTCTTTGTATAATAGTTCCTCGACAGACACACTCTATTTGTATAATAGAAGGCGCCTGGCTAGCCAATCAGATGGCGAGTTTGTCAATAGACGGAGGCTGGATTATGCTAATTATATATATGGAGCTTGAAGAGTTTGTTGCATTATTAGCAGTTGAGGGATATTAGAAAATATAAAAATAACAAAATACAATATTTATCTTGGTGCCACCTGCAAGATTGACATCAAATGTATGAAGACTCCAACTTCCACTTCGACAAACCCAAACAGAGAGTGAAATTGTTATCAATGCTAATTTTTCAATCTCGCTCATTTTCGAAGGGTACTATTTAGTGGTGATCTGTGGCAGTCGATAGAAACTTTGAGCATTAATTGTTAAATATTATTATTTATCAGCGCCTTGAACCAGTGTTTAGCTCAATATTGATTAAGTGCGGTTAGTATATTTTCAGTTGTCTCGGTAACTGTCTACTTTGTAATACGGCTGGGTATTTTTACGAGTCAGTTTCATTTTTTCGAGCCTGAAAGGCGAGAAAAAATGATATTGACGAGTAAAAATTCCCAGCCCTATTACACAACTTTCCGTGTAATAAATTGTTTATTATACGACAGCTAACACGAACAAAAAATGTTTTGTTTTCGCTTACCTTACTGCTCTGTTTGAAGAAAATCTTGAGAAGAAATCTCGAGAAAAGAAATCTCTCAGCCTCAATTGAAGTCCAATGTCGGGGGCATTGGACTGGTATTGGCATTGGCATTGGTATTATTTATTGGCATTGGCATTGGTACTATTTATAGACACCCAAATGCAAAGTTAGACTCTACATTAAATTATTTATACAAGTCCATTGAAAAAATACATAAAGAAAATAAGTTTTGCATATTGATGGTGATTTTAATATCAATTTATTAAATTTTGAATCTCATCCAGATACTGAAACATTTATTAATACACTAGGTTCTTATTCCTTTCATCCACACATTTTGCAACCAACAAGAATCACTGAACACTCTGCTACCTTGATTGACAACATCTTTTTCAATTCCCTAGAACATCATGTTGTTAGTGGTAATATATTGAGTGACATTACTGACCATTTACCAAATTTTCTAATCATTAATAAATTTTCTGCACTTCCAAGTAATTTTAAACTCTATAAGAGAGATTACTCCAACTTTGATGAAGAGCTCTTAATTGAAGAAGTAGGAAATATTTGCTGGAATGAAATTTTTCCTCCTGAAAACAATCATGTTAATGAAATGTTTCAGTCATTTTTTTCCGTCATCACAGATATTATACACAAACATGCACCATTACGTAAAGTCAGTAGAAGAGAAATTAAATGTATGTCTAAGCCATGGATAACTCCTGGTATTAAGACCTCTATCAAAATTAAAGATAAACTATTCAAGAAATACCTCAAAACTAAAAACTCTTACCATCATTCAAAATATAAAGCATATCGTAATAAATTAAATCATCTTATTAAACTAAGTAAAAAAAACTATTATGAAAGCTACTTTAATGCAAATAACAGTAATATTAAAAATACCTGGAAGGGAATCAAACAGATTATAACCCTTAAACCAAAGGGACTAAACCCACCAACCAAATTAGTGGAAAAAAAATGTGAATTGAGGGATAGTGTAGCTATTGCCACAGCATTTAATGAATACTTTGCTAACATTGGTAAAAACTTAGCAAATGTTATCCCTATTTCTGAAAATGCCTCAAAAGATTTTTTAGGACCTTCTCAGATAAACAGTTTCTATTTGTTTCCTGTTACTGCAAAGGAAATAGAGCAAGAAATTAGTGAATTAAACACATCCAAAGCAATAGGTCCATTCAGCATTCCAATTAAACTGCTCAAACTACTTAAAAATTGTTTATCTACTCCTTTGGAAATACTGTATAACTGTTCTTTTTCCAGTGGTATTGTTCCAGATCACTTTAAACTTGCCAGAGTAATTCCTATACATAAAAAGGACCCCAAACAATTGTAGATAATTATCGTCCTATTTCTCTTCTCTCGATTTTTAATAGAATCATGGAAAAATTAATGTACAAACGGTTGATAAGTTATATTGATAAAAACAACATACTCTTCGATAAACAGTTTGGTTTCCGTGCCAATCATTCAACCTTACAAGCAGTTATGCTTATAACTGACAAAATACAAAAAGCAATTGAACAAGGTTTATACTCCTGTGGAATTTTCTTAGACTTCTCTAAAGCTTTTGATACCGTGAATCATAACATACTGATGAAAAAACTAGATCACTATGGCATCCGTGGTGTTGCTAAAGATTGGTTCTTCTCCTATCTAAATAACAGACAACAATTTGTCTCGATTGGAAATAGTACATCTGATAAGGTGGAAATAACCTGTGGCGTGCCCCAAGGCTCTGTTCTTGGTCCTCTTCTTTTTCTTCTGTACATTAATGAATTTAATTCATGCACCAACTTATTTGATTTTCACATATTTGCAGATGATACTAATTTGTTCTATTCTAACAAAAACCTGAATGAACTAGAATTAGCTGTTAATGAAAATTTAGAAAAAAACCACAACTGGCTCTCTGCCAATAAGCTTTCTCTAAATATAGATAAAACTAACTTTGTCATTTTTCAACCCCCACAAAAAATATTACTACACCAGATTACTCTGCACATAAAAAATAAACAGATACGACAAGAAAAATGCATTAAATACCTTGGAATTTTTATAGATTCACAGTTAAATTGGAAATCTCACATTTTACATGTTTCAAAAAAAATTAAAAGATGCATAGGTGTAATCTCTAAAATTCGTTATTTTGTTAGTACAAAAATCCTAACACAACTCTATTATACTTTGATTTACCCTTTTCTAACATATGTTTTAACTGCATGGGGTAACACCTATCCATCAACTTTAAACCCTCTTGTCATTTTACAGAAAAAATCCATTAGAATCATAACTTTTTCCAGTTATACTGAACATACCAGCCCACTTTTTAAACGTCTTAACATCCTAAAACTTAAAGATCTTGTATTTTTCTATGATGCATTGTTTATGTATGATTTTTCCTCTGGAAAACTTCCTCCAGTGTTTAGGAATTTTTTTTTAAATGTCAATACTGTTCATCAATATAATACCAGGCTAGCTTCAAAAAAATCATTTTATCTTCCTCAAGCAAGAACAAATTATGGCAAGTTCAATATTCGCTTTCAAGGTACCATTGTGTGGAATTCTATTGACGAAAACCTAAAAAATCATACTCGAAATAGTTTCAAACGACTACTTAAAGAATCTCTCTCTCAGCCTAACTAGACTATTATATATCTCTACTGTATTTACATTAAGCTGTTTTTCTATCACTCTACTTAATTGCCCGGTCATTGTCTTGCAAACACTTGTTTGTTTCCGGCTTCATTGTCTTTAATTCTCTGTAATCCGTTTTTGTCCTAATAGTAAATGAGTAACTACTTCAATGTTCCTTTTCGTGTCTTTTCTTTTTTGGTCCACAGCCCAACCAATTAACTACATTTAAATACATTATACGTGCTACCTAGCTCGATTAACCTGCAGGTTATTCTAGGTTAGCTCATACTTAAAACTTATTTTAATTCGCCTTTTTTTCTCTCACAATATTGTAAACCTTTATGAGTATAAATAAATATATTGTTGTTGTTGTTGTTGGGGGCGAGCGCGCATTGAAAAAAGTTTTTTTCGCGCGCTTAAAAGATGATTGGCTGTTACTCAAACAGCCCCATTTCGATTGGCTCGCGCCTACAAAACCTTTTAAGTGTTGAATAAATCTGTGCAAACCTGTTCGCGACCCGTGAAATACGGTCTTATATTTGCACTCGTTTTAGCCCGTATTTGCACTCGAAAACGCCAGGTCGTATAATAATTAACAATTATTCACCGAAGTGGAGGTGAATAGTGGTGGATATTTACCGAGCCGCTTCGGCGAATATACTTTAAATACTTTAAATACAATACTTTCAATACCGTATTGTGTGCCTCACTTCCTACGTACAAAGGAATCAATACGAGGCTCCGTACATAATGCTCAGTCGTTCGTGACAAACTACAGAAGTGCTGTTCATTCTATATGACATTATTTTTTTGCTCCTGGCAACGTATACGTAGATGTACAATTTAGCTGTATTTTCCTTTACCTGCCTCAATATTCACATTCTCAAACCGTTTATGACCACCTGTCTAGACTAGACCTTATAATAATATAATAATAATAATCAACTTTATTTATAGAGGGTAGACACATAACAGTATTACAACTGAAAAACCAGTGGCCCTCCTACAATTAATATCATAAAATATAAAAACTCTGAAAAACAATTACAAAATATAATTAATTTATGAGCAAGCTAAAAGACAAACGTATCAATATTGGAACTATATGTACAGTGTATCTATATTAAAATGGTAAAAATGTGACGCCAAAGGCAGAGCTAATATTTAAATAGTAAAATATTCTATATCCTTATAAGTAGCAATAAAATATTCGAACATAGCTTTCTTGAAACTACCTAGACTCGGTTTTCTTTTTATTTCATTTGGGATCGTATTCCAGAAACGTGTAGTCGACACTACAAACGACCTCCCTCCCTCTGTCTCCCGTTTGAATCGGGGACATATTGCAGACTAGGTTTAATTTTCCGTGTCTGCTGGTTCTCTCATTAACATCAGCATTCCGCATCAGCATCTGGGACATATACGATGGACAGTCTCCGTACAGCCGTTTATATACTAATAAGGATTTATTTATTTTTGCTTCATGGTAATATGGGACCCATCCTAGTTGTTTAAAAAGTTGGACACTATTCGCTCGTGCATCAGCACCAAGTATTACACGTGCTGCACGCTTCTGGAGTCTGAAGACATTCTGGATATTCTCTACAGAGCAGGAGCTCCACACGGTTGAAGCATACATCATTATCTGTTTGATCATTGCATTATAGTACAGTTTCCGTTGATCAAAGGGTAAAAAACGTCTAATTTTCCGCAGTACAGCAATTCGCTGTGCTAGTTTCTTGCAGAGTTTGTTGACATGTTGGTCAAAGGTCAACTGATTGTCAATCGTTACCCCTAGCAATTTGTGCGAGCTTACTTGTTCAAGTTTAGTGGAGTTTAACTGTATCTGTAATGCAGAATGTTCCATTTTCTTGTCCAGTCGCTTGCCCGTGACAATCATAGATTTTGTCTTCGATTCATTGAGAATCATCTTATTTTCTGCTGACCACTTTATGATCTCATTGATATCCTTCTGGAGTCCATCAGAGAGTGCTTGGGGAGCCGCCCTATAATCAGTTGAGTAGCTTATTGTTGTGTCGTCGGCATATATATCAACTACAGAGTGCTGTAGTGCTGCTGGTAAATCATTGATGAATATAAGGAATAAAATAGGACCCAAGATGCTGCGCTGTGGCACTCCCACATTTACGGCCCTTTGGGTAGAATGATACCCATCAATGTTCACGTACTGATTTCGGCTACTCAAATAGTCACTAAATAGGGGTAGATGGTTCTCACCCACTCCTAGCAGCCTCAGCTTTGACAGTAATAGGTGATGGTCGATCAAATCAAACGCCTTTTTATAGTCAACAAAAACAAGACCCGTAACTTTATCTTTTTCGAGGTCAAGCAGTAGCTGGTCCATTAGCCGTATAAGCGCTGTTTCAGTGGAGAACGATTTCCTGAATCCAGACTGGAGTTGGTGAAGCAAATCATTCTCCCTTAAGTAATTACACAAGTGTTCACATATGTGTTTCTCCAGTAGTTTAGAAAGAACTGGTAGCACCGAGATCGGTCTATAGTTATTCTTGTCTTCCCTACTGCCATTTCTTTTGAAGACAGGCGTGACTCTTGCAACTTTCCAAGCAGCAGGAAAAGTCTGCGTAGTCAAACAGTGGTTCAGTAATTTTGTCAGCGAGGGTAATATTGCAGGTGCAGCAATTCTAAGCATTTTAGTGCTTATACCGTCATCGCCAGTAGCCTTATGGGTTGGAATAGAGAGCAGTAATTCTGCAACCCTCTTCTGTGTGATTCGCGGGATGTCAAATGCGCCACTGCCTTGTTTAATCAGGGTCATCGTCGAGGGTTCTGTCAGCGAACTAAGCCCTAGTGCTGTAATCAAGTTCCTCGGTTGATCAACAGAAAACGAGTTCATTATCTCAGCAATACTTTTCTTATCCGAGATGTTTATCTCGTTTTCTACCAACTGCTTGATTCCGCTTTCACTCCCTTCACCATCTTTAGACAAGCACTTGATTAGATTCCAGAGTTTCCTTGAGTTATTCTTGTTTTCGGTAACTTTATCCTTGAAGTAAGCTTGTTTTGTGCTTCTGATTACCTGAGTCACTCTATTTTTCGCTCGCTTGAACGCATCCCAATCAGTTTCTGTTTTGCTTTTCCTCGCTTTTTTAAGAAGCTTATCCTCAGCCTTTATCCTTTTGGAAATATCACTGTTAAACCATTTTGGCTGAACATTTCGTTTGACGCGTTTTTGTTTTAGCGGAAGGTGTTCCTCTATAATGGTGTTCCTCTATAATGGTAGTAACCTTAATGGTTACTACCAAGAGAGAATAAGTACGAGAGGGAATCTCGTATTGTGTGGCGTGCGATGATAATGTCTAATAATATATATATATATATATATAGGCAAGCCTATGAGCGCAGCTCCCAATAATGAAATACGAAGACATGACGCGCATATATGGAATGGCAATTAATTTACGAAAATAAATACTTCACGTGCAGATGAGTTGCACGCGCATATGTAACGGGAAATGTAATACGTGCGTACAGACGTAATTACGAGAATAAATAGTGCACCTGCAGATGAGTTGTACGCGCATGTGTAACGGAAATGGTGACGGCATACAACAGAAAGAACATGACGCGTATGCGTGCACGCAGAGATGTAACGGAAATTAAAGTTGGAAGTTGAATATTTTACGCATTACGGCAAAAACATTACACTGATCATTGAGATATTTAGGGGGCACAAATTCCCATAAACGGAGGATTGACCGCCTCCCGGTTAGCTCAGTGGTTAAGCTCCGGTCTGTTGAGCGGGAGATCGCGGGTTCAAGCCCCGGCCGGACCAACGGCATTCAGGGTCTTAAAATAACTGAGTAGAAGGTGCTGCCTTTGTGAAACAACTGCAAATGGTTAGACCTTCACGTCTTCTCGGATAAGGACGTAAAATGGTAGGACTAGTGTTCCCAATTAGTTGCAAAGCTAAATACATTTGACACTTAAATAAATAAAGTTACTTATTGAATGTAAAGGACAGGGCGGCGTTAAAAGCCATAGATTCAGGACTCGAAAACCTCACGTGTTCCGTGCGCTGGTACACGGGCGGGCGGGCGGCGGGCAAGAACATGTCGCTAAAATTTCAATCTCATGCTGTATCACTTTTGTTTACTTTTGAATCGCCACCCTATTCTGCATTGCCAATGATGTCGAGTCTGCTGTTAAAGAAACCAACAGAGCATTAGGACTTATAGCAAAATGGTGCATCAACAATGCCATGACATTACACCCAAAAAAATGTGAAGCAATGCTTATAATCAAGAAAGCGATTCGTAGGCCCCATTCCAGCATTAACAATTAACAACAATAACATCAAGATAGTCAACTCAACTAGATGCCTTGGAATCAACATAGATAATAAGCTGAACTGGACCATGCATCTTCAAGAGACAATAAAATCATTTGCCAAGAAACTTAATCTACTTAAAGCACTACGGTTTCTTCCATTGAGTAGTCTTAAGATATTTTACTTTAAAGTGATCCTGCCTTCCATCACCTATGGACTGATTATGTGGGGCAGTTGCAACACGCCCCTCTTTCAAAATCTTGAGAGGATGCATGTTCGAGCTGCCAAGATCATCCACAGATGTGACTGGACCACTCCCAGTGCAGACGTCATCAACAAGGCACACTGGAATCCGCTGTTCTGGAATTACAAATATAAGCTAGCAACGTTTGTTCACAAATCGCTCAACTCAGAGAAACTCCCAAATAAACTCTTCACACTAAGAAACAATACACACTCTCTAAGAGGCGTTCATAGGCTAGTCATCCCACATCCACGTACAGATGCTATACGCAAGTCAATCACATACAGAGCATCCGTACTGTGGAACTACCTAGACGATCTCCTTAAAGACAAAAAACACTCGATCTTTAAAAAACTTGTCAAAAAGTATATTAACTCCATACCACTGCAACCAAATGTCAGGATCAACACTGATAAGTTCTCATACCACTAATATGTTTTATTTATGCATGCCTAACTTATTCATGTTTACTCGTCCAAGTGTTTACTTATACATTAGACATCCGCCTATCCATTTACACAACTACTCGCTTATTCATCTAATTAAGTTATTAGTCAATTAGTTAGTCTTTCAACTATTTAGTTAGTATCATTCCAATATCTTATAATGCAATAGTCTTTCAATCAAAAACTTGTAATTTACATAATCAATGAGGTTAGCTAGATTTCTTTATAGTTCCTTTTGTATTATCACGGCCACATCAGCTCTGAATGCTGCAGTATCGCCAATACCGTGTTTAAATAAATGCTATTATTATTATTATTATTATTATTAATATAACATGGTATTGGCGTCTCAGAATACCAGCCTCTGATTGGCTCTTGCGCGAGCCCCTGCAGTTACATGGGTTCCAGGTCAAGTTCAAAAGTCGTTTGTTCAACAGCAAGATTTCTACAATTTCGCCTTCAAAACACTGTAAATTACAAGATAAGAATTATTCAATCCTAAAGGTAAGGTTGGTATTGTAGTTTCCGTCAGAAATCTAACACTCTTATCCGCTAAAAGTACAATTTTCACAATTTTTGAAGAGATTTCAAAACACGTCGCGAAAGTTTTCTCCACTTAAGTCGTGAAACCGTTGCCATAGATATACTAGGCGTCTTTTGAGAATTGAAATTACGATCAGCATAAGTTTGGTGCTTCATTCTCTTCTTTCTTTTAACAATTCCCGACTTAACAGTTGAATCGCGATACAAAACTAATTGCGATTTTGAGACGCCGATATTGAATTATATTCGGTATCGGCTTCTCAAAATCGCAATTAGTTGATAATATGTATGATGCTCCGCTCGCGTCGGCCCGCGCGGGAGCTCCGCTGAAATATATATCAGGAACCGGAAGTTGCCACGCGCGTGCGCGACAACTAAAGAAATGGCGCGAAAATATTGGCCGGCAAAATATTTTCGCGCCATTTTCTTAGTTGTCGTGTCGCGCGCGCCCACTTAGCCTGTTCCCTTGGATACTAAAAAAAACAAAAATCGGACAAAAAAGAAGAGGAGGACTGGGGTAGAGAGGGAGGAAGGGAAGGGAGGGGAAAAAGAAGAGGAGGACTGGGGCAGAGAGGGAAGAAGGGGAAAAAGAAGAGGAGGAAGCGCCCACTTTGCTTCAACTGCTTCTGGTTACTTAAAATAGATTTTATTCGACATTATCATTGCAAAGGCGCGCGTATTGGAGATACCCTCTCTTAGTTATGCTCTCTTGTGATTACTCATCTTATTTCAATCATTATATCATATGAAATTGAAGTACAATAAAGCGTTGTTGCTGTTGTTGTTGTTCTAAGTTGCAGTTTAGCCGATAATGTGTACAGGCCAACTAAATCATTGGTAAGGTGAAGATCAGGCTGGTGAACAAGCGGCGCGTTTCTGGCCGGAGCTTATGTACCAAACGTACACACGCACAGTACTGATCCAAACTATGCAGATCTGGGCAATACTTGCGGCGCACCATATCGTCTATCGAGAAGAAATCGTTTTGCCAATATGAACAATATGATCATTCCATGATCGATAGCGTGGGATCCATGAGAACACCAAGATACTTAAATTGATATTTATATACTCTTTCAAACGTGGCACTGCCTACTTGTACTGTGAAACTGTGATTAGAACTGAGCCTTTGATGAGTGCCGATAAGCATTATCTTGGCCTAGCATCAATTGAAGTAATAGAGTCACTAGCAAAATGCAATAAGGTATCATTCGCCTACATTTCAATATTGCAACGGATGGGAGATCGATGATATGATATACATGATGAATAACAGGAACTCCAAATGTAATTGCTTAGGGTTCAGAGATAATTTTGTACCATTAACACGTATACTTTAGCTGCGATTTTTTTAAGTAAGCATCAGTTAAACCACTGCATATATAGACGAGCGATTGAACCCGAAAGAATAGAGTTTATGTGACAATACAGTATATGATGTAAATTGACAAACACTGAAGTTTGAGAGATCGATTTTAGGGCCAGACTTCATTATAGACTGATATGGCAACAGCATGTTTCCCGGCCATTCTGCTGGGATTGATCCCCTTCAGATTGGCATGGTTCTATTCGCATAAGACGGGTGAGAGGCCGAGTTAATTATGACTTGAGCACCATTTTTGAGCCCGACTAATTAACGTGGAAGGATGTCTGTAAAGCCAGTAGAATTCGCAGTCTTCTTTGTAAATATTTGTTTTAAGATATTTGCTAATATTTGTTTTAAGAACATCAAATTTCCGCGGGCAAATATAAATACAATAACCTATTTGTGGCGTCGAAATATGCCCTGATATTTCGTCCGCGGACATTATCTGATCCGAGAAGAGAACAGTTCCCGAGAGCGAAGCTTGGTAGGTTTTTGCTGTTATCATCCTTCAAATATTTTCTTTGACGCGCGCTTATACGCTCACAGAGGGTCTATTCGCTGATATTTCCCGGGAAATATCAGCGAAATAGCGGGAAAGATCAGCGCCCCCCTCGGGAACTGTTCTCTTCTCGGATCAGACAATGTCCACGGACGAAATATCAGGGCATATTTCGACGCCACAAATAGGTTATTGTATATTTATAGTCCGCTCGACAGAAATACTCTAGTTGTTTAAACTGATCACAGCTGAAAACCAGTGTAGCTCCGAGTTACTATCAGCCATAGACTCTGAGAGCGATAATTAAGTCTAGGGACGCGTTCCATTGATCGTATTCTGGAATAAGAATATACAGAATGATCACTATACAAATCGCTTATATCGGAATTTTTGAGCAGCTGGGATACTAAATGTATCCTGGCCGAGATCATATGTCAGCAATAGTTTGTATGAACCGGTGATTCCCAGAGACTATTCCATCTGACTATTCTCAGTCTAATGCGCCCATTTGTTTTTATAGTATAAACCAACTAATTGTTCAATCTTAAATTGAAACCTTTTTTTGTATTTTGACGAATATACCCATTGGCCCGCGCAATTCGCCATTGTTTCGTTTCTGAACACCCGCGGCCTTTTCGCTACTCAGTCTTAGATCACTACAGCCGAACAGATACTTTTGCCAATCAGACTAGCTGCGGGATTCGTGTTAGATATTCACTATAGTTGGCTTCTACTTTGTATTGTTAGCGAAGCTCTCAAGATTGAAATGTCGGTCCACTTTGTGAGTCATGAAGCCTGTGGCGATAGAAAACAAAAGCCAACCTAGATAAGATATATATACTGACGAGATTTGATACAAGCATTGAAAATAGAACAACTCTCCATTCTTAACTTCCGAAATCTAGATATACTGTTCGCATGTCAAAAGAAACCCTTTCGGATTTGAGTGGTGCAGTGTTAGAGTCAGTTTGATAAATGTGTTTTTGTGTTCCTTTTAGATCTGACTTGAACAGTCACCCTAAAATTTGTTGGAAGGTAAATTTGTTAAATTTGTTAATGTTTTAAAACATTTAATAAAATGTGCGGAACGAAGGTGGATCTTCTTCAAAGTTTAAAAAGCATTGACTTGCTAGGATCCGTGGAGCCGATATCCTTTAAAAAAATTCAATTGGAAAGTCATTAATCATTTGTTTCAACGACGCCGACAAATTCAACTTGATTAAGTTGAAGTTTAATGACAAACTCCTACGAAACGTGCCGGGGTTCATTACAATTATTTTTGTTTATAGTAAATCGAGTTCTCATTTGTAAGATACTGACGTAAAAATACTAAAGGGCTGAGTTTACGTAATGTTTAGGCTCTCATCATAAGGGCAGTCTGCTCGACGGCGAATCGTGAGAAATGTGTTGAGTTTAGAAGGTAGTTAGGAACACTTGCTATTGGAGTTTAGAATTGGAATCATGAATATTTCATTTTAAGTAATCAGTCAATTTCGTGACATGAATGAGCGCTGTTGACGTCGTGCGGCCGAGTGTTCTTGTGGTGTTTTCCAAACACGGAATAATCTTTAACATCAGTTGACCGCTAAAGTTATGTTTCAAAACAAGGAATGTAGTCCACACACTACGTGCAATGTTTAAGCTATTTCAAATGTGTCGTAGAAAACGGAGCGTATCAGAGCCGAATGGAAGACCACGACAAGACACTGTCACAGGTAAGTGAGAAAACATCTCTGTGTTACCAACATAGGCCGGACACCTAAATCGCCGGTTGTCATCGCACATTACTACAGAATACTGAACGCTTTCACACTTTCATGCCACTGAGCCAGACCGGACAACGGCCCAATATTAAGGACTGTGTATTTCAGGTTATTTTGAAGAAGAGTATTATTATATTTAGGAATATAAAGATCATTACGGTTTAACCCTGTCGCTCTTTGCTCAACCATCGTCCTTTGTTACCAATTTGCGTCTCATATTTAAGTATGTATCAGTGTTGAGCCTGTTTTTGAAAAGCAAAGCACTTGCCGTTTATGCTGTCTGATCAGTATGGTTTCGTAATCAATTCTTTGATTTATTATATTTTAAATAGAATATACCCCTGCCATTCCAGTTTTCTCTTTAAATACATCTAATAAAGCACGGCGCAAGAAGCCAGTATAGGTCGTTATGTTTGTTTCGGTATCCCTTGTTAAGAATCGAAAAAGGAAAATAGAAGCTCAGCAACCAGTACTAATTATAATCATCTCGCGAAATTTGGGTACAATCATTGTTGTTGTTTTTTCGTCGGATTAGAACACTTTTAAATGTACAATCAGCAAAGGATCAGCGAGTCAATACCAAGTACGATATACTAGTACTCCCATGAACGTTGAGTGGGTTTCCTCAGAACGTCGAAAGGTTGTTAAGCTGTTCACCAACGTCTTGTCAGTGCCACAGTGCTTCGAGGCGCGCCGTTTGCGGGATAATCTATATTGGTGCTTTGTGAATACCTATATATGATTCATCCTGTAAGTTACCAAAGGAAACAGTAAGCCTTGTTAACGTATTTACAATCATAAATATTATCATAGTGGTGCTACAATATTTTATTTCCTAGCTTTAGACTAGTCAGTAAAGGCAGAGGCCACATAGAATGTAGTCCATATTGCTTTATAACATAACCACGATAAACCTAGCGCTCTGATTGGCTAATATATTAGTATATAGCCGTGGACCATTTGCCCATGGGTTGCACGCTAGCTCACGTCGGATTTTGTTCACGATTGCACCAAATTTTTCTTTTCTATTCCCACGAAAACTATTTTACAGGACAATAACAGAAAAACTCTAATCCAAGCGACTGTCTTGGCAAATTTTGAGCTTCATTTATTTTCCGAGCCACCGTACCAGAAAAGGAAGAGTTGAGACGGCTTACAAATCTGTACGAACGACGGACAAGATTTACGAGCTTTTGCACTGAGTTTTGGATCCTGAAACATTCAGAAAGGACGGACAAAAAAAAGACGACGAACTGTTCAATCTCGATATTTAGAGGTAAAGGGACAGCATTTTTGATTATTAAAAAAATCCAGACGAGTTTTATGAGCTAATTAAAAGAAACTACAATGGCTTATTTGGTAGAAACTAAACTTATAATTATAATTTATACCAGTCGAGTCGAAAACCGCCGAAGAGCCAGAGGTGTACGTACATAGTGGAATTAAACGAATAAACCTCATTAAAACGTTCTCTAGTGTCCTGATATTAATACCAACTACAGAATAATGAATAAGCTCCACATTCAATGCGTTCATTTTACAACGAGATAATTTTATTGCCACTTTTGGATATGAAAGTAATTAAACTTACAATTTTAGAGAACAACAAACAAACTTACTTAGTTCACTTGTCTCAAGAACATCCCGTACTGGCACAAATGGCAACAGCAACAAGCCAAAACCAGGAGATTCAGCTGACAGTTCACTCCAATCCATAGGAAAAACGACGAATATTCCAAACCTCTGGTCTGGTATGCAGGTTGTTTTTAATTTATTCAGTTTTCAACAGACGAATGAACCCTTTTCTTAATTTTTGCCAGTTTACCAAAGCGATTGCTTCCAACAAAAGGAACTGAATAAATGTCTTTCTCTTGCAGTTCGAAAACTTTTTAGCTGGCTAGATCTTCTCATGTATTGAGAATTTATATTTCATCACCAACAAAAACATTATTTGCTCTTTAATTGTCGTGGTTATGTTATAAAAGAAATGGTAAACGCCACAGCTGTGCGTCCATCGAGTTATGGACGCACTTGGGAGGTTGCCTAAGCACTCAAGAAGCTAGAGTCGCTCTCGGCTTTGCCTCGAGCGACTCTATACGCATCTTTCGTGCTTAGCAACCTCCCGCGTGCGTCCATAACTCGATGGACGCACGCTGTACGTTCACCATTTCTTTATTAGAATAATGTCCAGGGGGTGAAACATTAGGTCGCGCCTTGAAGTTTATATATTACTCCTTGATTATAAGGATTAACTGATAGTTTCCATCCGACATAAAGTGAATACTGCGATGCTTTTTTCACTGATGAAAGGATTCAAAGGATTTTCTTTCTCAATTTTCTGAACTAGCGGTACAGCTAATGCATTGACAAAACTAATTTGTAAGTGTGTATGTTATAGTTTCCTGTCGGTAATGTTCCTTCGCCCTGGAGTAAAATATATATATCTTCAGTCAAGTATCTTCGGAACTTTAGGAGACTAGAGAAGGGTAATTGCGTCCTTTTGGTATTTCACTTATTCATATCCTGATTAACGTTATTCTTTTCAATATTAGAATTAATGTGAATATTGGCGTCCCGGCTTGATGACTTTAACAGAAAGTCTACTGACAGCTGTACTGCAGGCTCATTGGCTGAAACGAGCAGCTGCAGATTGTACTTGGAGCCCGGGGGGGGGGGGGGGGGGGGGGGGTACTCCCATATATGGACTATACGGGGATGATCCGCTGGACAGAGTATACATTTTCACATCGACAGATCTTGAACAGATTATGACACTCATTATTATAAAAGACCAAGGATAGATAATTTGTTATTTGTCTTATAGAGGGAAAATTTTAACACTTTGTCTTGAACAGGGTATGGAAAATTGAGTTTTTTTTGTCTTAAACACGGTAAGGGTTTCAGAGCCCCAGCGGCACACCCCTACCCCTCCGGGACTTGGAGTTTGTGTCTTAAAGCATTGATGAAGCATAATACAATTCCCTTATATACTTTTATAATATATAATTTTGTCGTTTTCGCGAGATCTAAAGATCAGTCGAGTAGGCTTGGACGGTTCGTATACCGTTATAGCGATACTTATAGCGATCGTTCATTACAATTGTTATGCTAATGTACCAACCATGATTTCAAAAGGCGGCTTTGTGTCAGGAACCAATGGATCTGATTGGCACATTAATGACAATGGATGACGCGGCAGTATAAGTAACGCTGTAAATACCGCGACTGATGCTTTGTGGGACGGCGTCGGTTTTTAAGTACTCAAAGCCATCGCGTGATACCTCGATCGACCGTACAGCAAGGAACTCCGCTGGAGAGTGCCGCATTCGAGATGGTAGAGACTCAGCATCAGAAATGAACAACTGGCCTACTAGGGGAGGGAACTTCGGGTGCTTGTCGGAAAAGCTGGAAATACCTCACCCAGAAAATGCACCAACCTAATTAAAATCTACCTTTCTACAGACCTCAGGTGTTTCCAGAGTGTGTCCCCCATCCCGACCATCATAGTTTCACGCGGGGCTTCGCATTACTGCAAAATTCGGGCCTCGAGTGAGGCACCCCAGAGCAAAGGTTGAGGTCAAGCCATAAAGTTACGAATATTATATCGTGAGAAAACATGTTAACGTCACAGAGTACACGAAAGATATAATCAAGGCGTCTCTAGATAGAAATAATCCCCAAGATACAGTACAGCTATTTGAAAGACGTCGGGTAAAAGCGGCCGTAAACCATAGCCTTACGGCACAAGCCCGAAAGGGAGAAATGTATTCAACCCGGGGAGAGAATCGTTATATTTAATGGTCGGGGTTTCTCCTCGTATTTTTTAGAGGTTGACTGAAATTCCAGTTTTTAGGGGTCTTTATAAGCAAAAACTAAGTGCTTCTAAAATCTGATATTTTTTAGAGGGTACATATAGGGCTGGCCCTCGGAGTTAAAAAAAAATTATGCTTGTAATCAAAAATAAATACAGACCAGTTCGTTCTCAATGATGTTTCGTCTTGCCATGCAGTTATTGACGTTACGTACATTGATTTAAACTCAGTGTGTCACTTGGATACTGATACGATGACTTTAGCAATCTTGTTTTACAATTTTCCCTTATTTTTGTATCTTCCTTTGAATTGTTTTTTTGCTTACGAAATCTACTAGATGCAATGTTGCTCTTATGGCAATTCAGTGTTAATTCAAGAAGCCAATCAAGTTTATCGTATGATAGCATCTGTACCTAACCTAAGGGACCGGTCATCATTATTTAGAGGGGGTAGGGCTGGTGCAAATAGG